>VZSE01012165.1:0-13207 GCA_013398275.1 Promerops cafer
CTGGGACTGGGTCTGTGCTTCTGTTTGTTGTTGCTGCTGCTGTGGTTGTTTGTTTGCCTTGTTATACACATATATATTCATACTGGTAAAGAACCGTTATTCCTTCTCCCATATCTTTGCCTGAAAGCCCCTTGATTCCAAAGTTATAATAACTTGAAGGGAAGGGGATCACGTTTTCCCATTCCAAGGGAAGTTCCCACCTTCCTTGGCAGACACCTGTCTTTCAAACCTGGGCAGTTGTCCAGGTCTGTGCCTCTGTACCCTTTATTTTTTGCTTCCCTCTTTTCCTTGTCCCTGATCATGTCCCTTTGCCCCAGCAGGTGCCCTGTGGCTGGGAGGGTGCTGCACCCAGTTGGGCTGAGCTCCACAGGCTCTGCCTTCACCTCTCTCAGGGCAGCAGATTTCCCCAAAGGAACCATCCTTGATGGCCTTGCCTCTCAGCTGGGAATTGCTTTCAAGCAATTTTTAAGCTATTGCTGGGCTTTGCTTGCCACCCTGGCACTGCCTCTGAGTGTGAATCCTGGCTCCATCACCTCCCTCCTTCCCACTGCCTCCGTGCTCATGCCAGGGATGTGCAAACTGCTGCCAATCCAGGCAGCGCTGTGGGAGAAGGCTGTCACATGCAGCCCTGGAGAGTTTCTGCAGCAGAGATGTCTCTGTGCACGCTGCCAGAAGGGCATGTCCAGAGCAAAAGCATTACCAAAATCCCCCAAATTACTCAGCAACTTTTATTTTGAAGTGGAGGCAGCACAGGAGGAAATGGGTGGCAAGCTGGGACAGGGTGACATTTTTGTTTCCTTTTCCGACGGGGAAAGACTTAGCTGGGACCGGGGGACCTCTCCGAGGTGCTGGATGATGGTGGAGCAGCTCCTCCTCTACCTCAGAGTGCAGGAAAGAGCTCAGGGTCTCCAGCTGTGTGGCATTTTTTGGGAATCTGCAGATGGAAATCACCCTCTGGCATCTGCCAGAACTGCCCATGGTTTCCACCTGTCGTTAGCAAAGTGGAACCAAGTCAGTGGGCAAAAAGGGGGGTGGGAGAGCAGAGTGGGTTCAGGTCCTGTCCTGGCTGGGCCTTGGATTAGTGTTTTGGGTATTTTGCTTCCCCTGGTCCAAGGCTACTTCCCGCTCTCTTTGAGGTGCATGGAATGAGTCCTGGTTTGGTCAGGACTTCTCCTTCTCGTTCTGCACCTGTTTGTCTTTTTCTTAATGCTGAATCAAAAAAGCCAGAGCAGGCTGTCCTTTGCTTTCCCCTGGGTAATCCCCACAACCTTTTACCAAGTCTGGTACTTTGTGTATAAAACACTAACCAACATCAGGCTGAAGATGGAAATTCAATCCCAACCTTTGGCATCTGAAGTTCTTCACTAGGCTTTACAAAAAGGGGCTGGATTCAGCAATGAATCCCTTTAAAAGTGAATTCTGCCTTTTTTTTAAATCTTCCCTTGGTTTTCCTCCCTTTTGCCCTTTCCTTCTCCTTTCTCATCTCCAGGTGGTGCTCCAGTGAAGAGGATGCTCCCCTGTTCCCAGCTCCTCTACTCTCTGCAGGCTTTTGTCATTTACAGTTTAGTTTTCCAAGTTCATGAGCAGCACTAGGTAAGAATCCCCTGGATCCTGCTGATCTTTGTGGCACAGCTTCCAGCCTGAGTATCTTCCTGGCTGCCAGTGCAGCAGCTGTCTGTGAACAGCAGAGCTCAGAGCAAAGTCAGGCCCTTTCCATAAACCTTCTCCACGTCTGGGAGCACCAGCATCCCTCTGGATCCTGGTGGATTCCTCCAGCCATGGCAGCACAGGCATTGGAACAACCTCACCGAACCTGGATGAGGATTAGATGATGCCAAAAAATTGATTATAATTTGCTGCCATTTCCCTCCCTGGTTTTCTTGTTTCCTGTATGTTCCCGTTTATTGCACTGTGTCCAGGGTGTGCTGGACCCTTTAGAAAACCAGACCAATAAAGGAAAAAAGCCAGCAACAAGAAATTTATCCTGGGCTCTTTTATGAAGCAGCTTCTTCAAGGCAGCTCTGGCAAAGGATGCAGCAGAGCACTTAGCTCAAAGTGATCTTGTCAAAAATGTTAATTTGCTTTTGTTTCCCTTCAACCAGAACCACTTTCTCGGTAAGCTGAGTGGCCAGTTTATTATAAGCCTTTTTCTTTTAAATTTTCAAAGATGCCAAGAGTACCTGAGACATTTCTACTTTTTTAATAGATGTTTGTAAAGGATGAGAAGAGATAAGGATATTTGAATTTTATTTGTAGGGAAGTTGTCACTTGCTCCAGCCAACCTCCCAGAAACCTTTCAGCCACTTCCGTCATTCCTTGTGCTGCTTTCTGCCTGCCCTGAGTTGCATGGCCACCACTTCTGCCCTTGAGAACCAGGGGTTTGAAGAACTCTCCTGGCAGCACAGGACAGGGAAGCAGAGGGAGGGGTGGTGGCCTGGCCCCAGCCCACTGCTCATGCTGCAGGGCAGGGTCCCTCTCCCAGCTCCCCTCAGTACCTCTTCTACCTGGCATGGGGATGCTACCAGCACAATGACCTGGTGTCTCAGTTTTGGAGACAAATTTCAGGAGGAAACACCCTGGAATGAGCATTTTCTCTAGAGGGAAAGGGCTTCAATAACTCCCTTTTCTTCTGCCAATGGGAGAAAAGGATACCAGGGGATGAAAGTGAAAAAAAAGTAAAACTGTTTATTAACAAAGCAAGATACCCACAAAGCACAGGAAAAAAAAAAGAAAATTGAACCTTACACCCCATCCCCACCTCACCGAGAGGCAAAGATGGTGACTGCCCTTCTTTGTCTCTGGCAAGGGAGGAGAAAAGAGTTTACAAAGTGACTGGGAACCTGTTGGATTTCTGGCTTGGGTCTTCTCCTTGCAGCAGGTGAAGTAGGTGGACTTTAATGTCCCTTCTTTTGCTGGTCTTTCTGGGGTTCGGACCGTCCAGGGCCACCCCTGTAGGCTCCTCAGGCCAAATAAAAAAACAAAACAAAACAGTTCAAGGAAAAAAACCCAAAAAGCCGCTGAAAGGATTTGCTGGTGAAAAGCCTCCAGGCCAGGGGGATTAAAAAACCAAAACCAACCAACCAAAAAAACCCCCCAAACCAAAACCAAAACCAAAACCAAAACCAAAAAAACACCCAGAAGATTCTTGCCTAAATTGGTGAAAATTAATCCAGCAAAAGCAATGAAGTAACAGTCCGTGTAGCTGCCGACCATGCCAGAGAGAGAGAGATTGACCAGAGCCCATGCCTGGTGTTCCCAGGCTCTGGCCCTGCCCCCTGGTTCATCTTAAAGATACCACAGACATTTCTGGTCATAAAGCAGATGATTAGGGAATAAAGTATCATCATAAAATGACCCCAAGACACCTGGTCTGGCAGCACACCAAGCAGCATCTGCTGTGCCTGAGCTCAGGTGCCACGGCAAACTCACGGCTCTCTCTTCTTCCTCCAGGTGTTTCGCCCAGCTCTGCTCAATGTGAGGAGACACCCCAACCCCATGAACATGGCCAAGGGTGAGAACGTTGTGCTGCCCTACAGCTTCTCCCCAGAACAGCACGCACAGGACATGGAGGTGACCTGGGTTTGGGAGCAGTTCTCACCCTTTGTGCATCGCTATGGGGGGGCCAGGACCGGTATGGGGAGCAGATGCTTCAATACCGAGGGCGCACCGAGCTGCTGAAGAATGGCCTTGCCCAGGTCAGCACACACTTCAAAATTTTCCATGTCCAACTCTCTGACAGTGGGAATCACACCTGTTTTGTTCAACACGGCTCAGATTACGTCGAGGTTCTGGTAGAGTTCAAGGTGACAGCTCTATAGTTTGTGTCCCTAATACCTCTAATTTACTTGCTCACAGCCAGTGCACTTCCCCCTGTCCTCCTGCCCAGAAGCAGTTTGAGGTGGCTGCTTTGGAAATAGGGTTTTCTTAAGTCCCATGTCCGAAAATACCAAGATTGTCTCAGAGAGGTGAAATTATCCACTAAGTGGCCATAAGGAGATATGCTTCCTCCTTCAGAAGTGTTCTTGCTATTGTTTTCTTCATATAAAAGGTGTAAGAAAAAAATTAGGCATTGGGTAATAAAGGAAGAATGTTGTAGTTTGTGCATTTATGTTATAATACCCAGGCCTGTGGATTATTTTGCTGCAGAGCTGGTCTCCAGAGCAGATATCTGTTATGCAAATGAGATTGCAAGAAATGTCCTGACTCTTTGATTTGTCTGTGTCAAAGTTTGTCCTTGTCCGGGAAAGAAACAGCCAAACCACCACATCCCCCCAGTATCCAGCACCCCGCAGGCTCACCTGGGGTCTCTGTTCCCGTAGCCAGTGGCTGTGCCCTGTTCATCGCACTGGAGTGCTACGAGGCTGAGGGGATCCAGGTGTCGTGTAGCTCAGCCAGCTGGTACCCATGGCCTCAGGTGCTGTGGCAAGATTCCCATGGGTGCCAGCTCCCGTCCCACTGGGAAGACACTACCCTGGACGAGAATGGGCTCTTTGCCGTGGCGAGCAGCAGCATCCTCAGCAGAGGTGTGACCCAGGAACTCTCCTGCTGGCTGCAGCATGTCCCGCACAGAGCGGAGCAGGGTCAGCCCTTCAGCATCAGGTGAGCCGAGCACAGGGCACCGCCCCGCCGCCGTGCCCGGGGAGCTGTGCTCAGCAGAGTCCCCCGGGCCATCGGCCCAGCTGCGTGCTGAGCACACGGCCATTTCCATTCCATTTCCATGCACAAACAGCTGCGGTTTTGATAGGGTTTGAGCAGCTGTCCTCCTAAATTCATCACTTCCATTGGGAAGGTTGGGGGGGAAACAGAATAGCCTTCAATGTGGCAGTTTCTACAGACACCTGGCTGAAATAAACACTGCAACTAAATGGAAAAGGGAAAACCAACCCATGCCCTTAGTCTCCTCCACTGTGAAATCCTGTCCTACAAGTTTAGTATGAGAAAGAAATCCTTGTGTCTCATTTTAGCACCTGCAGATATTGAATGTATTTTTTTTTTCCTTGTGTCACAGGAAAGCTCCTTTTTCACTGGATGATTGATTTGCGGCTGGAAATAGGGCAGAGCAGAGATGAAATGGTGAACTGGACTAAGCATACAATGCACTGCAGCAGCACATGCTGTTCTGTTCTGTTTTGTTCCTCTTGTACTTTGGGAATGAACAAGACTTGGAGACTTTATTTTCCTGGGGAGTCATTACCTTTCTCCTGGTGATACTGCTCTGCACTGGAGTGTTGCTGTGGATGCACCTGTTGCCCTATTTCTGATCCCTTGTTGACTAATGAAATACAATATTTGTTTTTTCCAAAGTAGTAGAAACCATTATGTAACTAGAAATGATGTGGCGTTTTCCCTTTGAAAATCCCCAAAAATGCAGACAAAATGTCATCAGCCTCAGACAAGTGCTTAATTGCCAAAACGTGGGGGTACTTTTTGTCATTTTTTGCCAGTTTTTGGAGTATAGTGAGGAGCTGATCTTCATTCTCAATGGGATTCAGATGGAATGAGCAGTAGTAAAACAGAAATAATCTCTTTCCCATTGCTAGTCTCAGAATAACCTCCCCTTTGGGGATTTCATTCTTCAGATCCTTTTTTCCATGATGCCCATCCTAGGATGATTGCCATGGGCCTGGTCTGGTTGCTGTGGCCGCCTTCCTTATGTCACTGTTTATCTGTTTAAAATGAAAGGTACCATCTGTGGAGGCTCTTGAGCCTAGTAAGGGAACTCCTAGGAAAAATCTGCCACAGCCTTAGAGAACAGCTTGGGGTGAGAAAAAGGGGCTTCTCCCATGGTCCCTTGCAGCACTCTGTTAATCTGCCCTTTCCCTATAGGTCACTGCCCTTTACCCCGCCCTTACCCTATAGGTCATTGCCCTTTGCCTTGACAATTCCCTATAGGTCATTGCCCTTGCACTGCCCCTTTGCCCGCAGATCATTGGCCCCCTGACCCCTACTTAACCCAAGACACTGCTCTGTTCCTCCTCTTTGTCCCTAGAATCCGTGGGTGTGATGCTACAATAAACCTCACTGGAACAGAGACCCTTTCTTCGCTGAGCTAGCCATGGTGTGTGAGTGTGGATTTACTGCCTGTCTGTACCTGCCCAAAGCAGCTTTTCTCGGAAGGCTTTCGGGGAGGGTAGCAGCAAAGCATCATCCATTCCACCACGCTGCTACAACCATCCTGGGGCAGGGACTGGGGAAGGAGCTGGGCTGTCCTCCTGAGCCACCTCTGGTCCTAACTGATGCACGCGGTTGAGAAACACCCAGATGGAACCAGGGTCTTGTTCCGATGCCTGGGGCATACATTTGATGCCAGGGAACTTAAAGACCCAGGGACTTTAACTTCCGTCAGGAAAAGAAAGGTGTCTTTTCTAGCAAGAAGGCAAGGAACAAAGTTGGCATTAAAGCCACATAATTCACTCCTCTGCCCTAGCATGGAAATGCAGCAATAATTCGCCGTGCCCTGTAAAGAAACTCTGACACTTTTGGGTGGCCTGGCAGGGCCTCCTTTCCTTCTAACTGATGGGAGGTGATACAGAGGATTGAAGGAAACGGAAATCCTTTCTTTCTTACTCAGGGGAGATGGGGCTGGTGGGTCATGTGGGCACTGAGGCACATCCGGACCCTGCGGCCCTTCTGCCATGTGGGTGATTGTAACCTGCTGGCGGTTAATCAGTGCTTGTTGGAAGGGATGATTTTTAAAATTATTTGCATTTCTTTCTTCATGGGAAAGCATCAGAAAAAAAATAGGTAAGTTTTACTTTCCATTTTCCAGGAACTGGAGAATTCTTCAAATGGAAGAATTCATGGGTTGCATTTCTGGGCAATATTTAGGATGGAAATGGTTTGGATTGTAATGCAATTAATTTGAATTAATCAATTTTGTAATTTTAAGGACAATCATTGCAGAACCACAGAAAGTGTGAACAGCTGTACCAACAGTGAGCTTTGCTTTTCAAAGTGCTCTCAAGGCTCTTCCTACCCAAGGCCAGAGGAAGATTTGAGGTAGCACATTTTGTTTTGCAGGGGCCTCAGATTTCTCAGCACTGCAGAGCTCAGGCACAGGGCAGTTATGTACCTCTGCAGGTGACATTTAACCCTGTGCCTCCCTTGTTGAGGCAAACCTGCCCCTTCACAGCTGCCCTGGAACTGGAGCCCAAGCTCAGGTCTCCAGCAGGATGGTGCTGATCTCTGCGTGCGGCGGGGTTTGGGAGGGCGGATGAGATCCCCAAAGTCTTGAGAAGAAAGGCCCTGAAGAATTCCTGGGTGGAAAGTTTTCTCTCATGAGCAATTTCAGCCTCCTCCCTACCCTGACAAGCCCATCACGGGAAAAATGCACCGGTTTGGTGGTGATGCTCTGGTCTGGTTTTGTTTTCCAGCAATCCAAGTAGCAGCACTGCATAAGTCTCACTCCTTGTCTCCTTGGTGAAATCCTCTGTGAAAAATTCCAGGCTTTTTCATTCATACTCCCATTCTGTCCAAATATTTCTTTTAGGCAGATATTTTCCTTTGCCGTCCTCTGGCCTTGTAATCATGTGAAAATTCACCCCAAACAGTCATTAGATTTTTCCCCCGGCTGGTTGTTAATGCTTTCTGGCACTTTTTAAATTTAAGTATTGAAATTCTGAATGGTTATTTTTCTTTAAGGGAAGATTACAGAAACCTGAACTTTTAAGAAATTTCCTCTACAAATACAGATTGTTTGATCAGTAAGGAATTTTAAAAAACCGAACCTGCTTGAAGAACAAGCACGTTTGCTTGTTTGTTTACTTGCTCAGAACTCCCAAGGGATAGTGCTTTGGCTATTAAAAATTAACTCTTGGTAAATTGGTGCCAGAGAAAGGGGGGGGAAATGGCGGGGGGAAACTAAATACAGGTCATCTGTCCTTGCAATTGGAGCACAAGCCAGTGCATCTGCCCCCTCCATCGCAGCCTGTCCTGACCTGTGCGGTCCTCTAGTAGGGTGGGGGTCCCAGGGAAGGAGCTGTGCCACACAGTAACTCATGTGTGTTTGTGTTCCTTGTTCAGGGGGACTGCAGTACAGAAACCAGTGAGTCTCCTGCTCTTCCTTACAAAGAATTATTTACAGAGTCTCTGTAAGGTGGTGGGTTTGGTTGAGTTTTTTTCCATTTTAAAGTGTAAAGGAACCAGAAAAGTGGTTGGGGTTGGGAGGAAGGAGAATGAATTTGAGAATCAAGACTTAGAGGTGACTGGAGATGATGTCTGGGGCTGGGAATGGGTGGTGGCAGAGGTGGTGCCAGCAGGTTGGGAGTGTCTGGGTCCCCTTGGAAGCAAGGGACCTGCGAGAGAACATTTCCTGCCCCAGATTTGCACCGGACAAACTGCAACATCCCTGGCAGAGCAGAGCTCCAGGCTAGGGGTGGGACAGGGCTTTGGACGGCTGAGCTGTTGCAGAAGCCCACCCTGGGGCACGTGCAGGTGGTTACAGGAGAGGGGACACAGGGTATATCCAAATCAATATCCCACAACTCACCTGTCCTGGTTTACCTTCTTTTGTAGAGAAGCAAGCCAAAGAACTCTCTGAGTATCATTCTCTTTCCTATGTGGGAGACTTCTCAGCTGGGCCTTTGTCTCATCTCAGTTTTGCGTGTGTGCCCTGGTTTTGGTTTTCCTTTTGCGAAAGAAAGAGGTAGCAAATCCAGAACTTGTTTCAGAAACGTTATTTTCCATTGGTCTCTGTATGGCTTTATGCTATTCCCTGTAATTATTCTATACTGAGAAGAAAATTCCTTCAGTTTTCAAAGTACAAACTGACCATAGAATGTATGTCTGAATCAGGACCAGCAGCATGGCTGTATTTGTAGAAAATGGATGGAGCCCTTTCATGTAGTCAGACACTGAAGTTTTGAAGCAACACAATGTTTTTGTTTTGTTTGTTTGTTTGTGGGGGTTTTTTTTGGGTTTTTTTTGTTTTTTGATTTGGTTTGGTTTGGTTTGGTTTGGTTTTGGTTTTGGCTTTGGTTTTAAAGCATGGAGAAGATATGCAGTGCCTATAGAAGAAGGTAATTACAGTTTGGTCTTTCAGGGTGCTGAATAATTTTCCCTGCTTTATTTTCCCTTCATGGCAGTTCCCCTACTGCAGTGTTGCTGGTGGGACCAGGGGTGGTTCTGCCAATCCTCCCTTTAGCAGAGGAAGTGTAACACCCAGACTCCTTGTTCATTTGGTGCGTGCCCTAGTTTCAGGCAAATCTGGAGTCCTGGTCCTCAGTGAACTGTGTCCTCACATTTCACACAGATCTGCTGACAATCCTCTTCTTTCTCCGCTTCTTTTTCTGTTCCTTGCACCAATATGGTGACCTTGTGCACCTTCCCCTGCCACAGTCTGTCAGCTCTCACTCCCACCCTGCTTCTTCCTTAGGCAGCCCCAGCCAAGAGCTCCCCTGGGGTGAGCTCTGCCCTGATGTGTTGGTTCCATCTCACCTGCAGTGAACATGATTCTGGATCCAGACACAGCCCACTGGGACCTTGTCCTGTCTGATGATGGCAAGTGTGAAACGAGGTGACACGCAACAGGACATCCCTTTCTCT
This sequence comes from Promerops cafer, assembly GCA_013398275.1. Taxonomy (NCBI): domain Eukaryota; kingdom Metazoa; phylum Chordata; class Aves; order Passeriformes; family Nectariniidae; genus Promerops; species Promerops cafer. The sequence continues at coordinate 9,544 of VZSE01012165.1, forward strand.
TTGGTCAGAATTTCTCCAGTTGCAACTCATGTTGTCAACCCTCCTCCTTGTTCTGTTGAACACAACTTCTACTGAAAAGATGTTCCAGGAAAAGGGATTTTTTTGAAATGTACACAATAAAATTACTTTGGTGTCATTTGTCTGTATGTGTGTCACCATCAAGGCTGTCTCTATGCAATGTTTCCTGCTTGTTTCAACCTGGGATTTGCATGGGCAGGTCTGTTGGGGGTAAGGAAAGGGTTACAGAAAGAACAGCAGCAGCAACGTCATGTGTTTGAGCAAACTACACCAGCTGAACAAGAAACCACTTCAACCAGAACATGAAGAAATCTGAAACAAAACGGTTTTTCTGCTCTACTGACTCGTGACTCTGGAAAGAATAATAGAAGATGTCAAGAAGACAGATTTATTGTAGAACTGTGATTAGTTTCAAGCTTGCAGTTAAAAATAGCTTCTGGGCTAGGGATATAAATTTGGTGAGCTTTGCAAATAAAGTAAATTCACTTGCACCTAGCTTATGTCTCTCGCCTTTATACGTCACACAGGTCCATGGTTGTGCTTGTCCCCACACCTGCCAGCAGCACAAACCCTGGGGACGAGTTCACCTGTGATCTGGCGATATTCCCACACTGTGAGATGGGAAACTCCAGATTATTTTGCTGTAGGGGAAGCTCCCCCTGCAAAGGGAGAAGAGCAGTGCATTCTTTCCCAGACATGATTTCACACCAGATACTCCAGTCAACTGGTGTCCAGCAGGCATGGACCTTCCCAAGGGAAGGCTTCACCCAGATACAACTGGTAAGGAAGGAGACTTCAGTACAGGTGGTGAGTTGCAACAAGTGCCCAGACCTTTCTCCTGGAGAAAAGGTAAATACCTTCATAAGGTGTGCACAGGCTTGATGATCTGTTATGTCAGTGTGAAAAACGAGGTTCACTTCTGGTAAATTATAAAACGTTTAATAAAAATAAAGACAATAGGAGACAGACATAAAGCAAAGGGTTAATACGGCCGGGTGCCTTGGCATTCAGCCAAGAAGCACACCTTAACTCCCAGAAACATTCCCTTATATACGTTTTTTACCAATTTCCCCCCTCCTTTCATCCTGTAAGTCAGCATTTTCTTATCTTCTTTTTTAAGTCTGCATCCTCTCATGTTGCTAGTCTGTGCATTCTTCTGATCTTCTCCTGTATTCAACTGTCATTTCTTATTTGGACAGATGGATCTCCTGTTTATTTTGTACTTCTCTGAGTTAGCAAAAGCTTTTCTTCACATCCTGTTATTTCTAAGCTTTGTCAGCAACAAAAGAAACTATATTCATACGATAAAAGTTTTTTAACATTTTACATATAGTATTCACTTTAACATTAGTGAAAAGCCCATAATATAATACATACTCATAACATATAGTTAGGGTTACATGCATTAACTTATACATTACTCAAACATTTCTTTGAGTTTGGGTGTCTTGGCTTATTATCAATAAATTTTGGGTGACTTGTTTTCACACTCTCCTTGAGAAGAGTTATGTGTCTTCCTCCCCTCTTCCAGGCATTTCCTCCCATCTGCTGTTCTGGTTTGTGTTACTGTTATCACATAGATAAGTCAAGAAAAAGGTAACCTTACATATTTTAGTCACACAAAGGACCCACACGGCTAGCAATACATACTTAACTTACGAGATTGCAAGTGACCAAAATCATACATACAAATGCGAAAGCCAACCTTATTATATATCTATAACATCAGGAACAGGAAACAGTTAAAAGGCTGTGCAGTATTAGAGGAGCTGAGATGGATGCAGACAGGTGGTTTCAGAACCATGTTCCTCTAGCAGGCACTGAGGATGAGGCACCTCAGAGCTGATGACCCACAAAAGCAGGGCTGTGCTTCTGTCTCCACCCTTCAGCATCACATCAGACCCAGAACTGGCACTTTAACAGGTCTAGACACCCCTGAGCAAGGTCTGCAAGGAGAATCTGTACCAGAAGCACACAGGGGACACTAAATGAAATGATGAGTGCTCACAGTGGGTGACTCTGTTAAAGGACCATGAGGCCTTCAGCAGACAGCCATGTGAGGTAGCCTACCTTCTGGCAGCTGAGGTCTGAGATATTGTTGAGAGGGTGCCACAACCTCTCAAGAGCACAGACTGCTCCACTGCTGCTCTTCCATGTGGCACAAATGACACACAAGCCAGAACCTGGGCAAAATCAAGAAAGACTACAAAGCTCTGGGGGTCCAAGTGAAAAATATTGGTGCCCAAGTAATCTTTTCCTTCATTTTACCCATAAGAGGAAAGGGGATAGCCAGGAATAGATGTATAATGCAAATAAATTTCTGTTTTTGTGGCTGGTGCCATCATGGGGGTTTGACTTTTATGCTAACAGGACGTTCATTCTTCGATGACTACAACCTGTTAGCAAGGGATGGGATCCACATGTCTAGAAGAGGTCAGGGAACCTGGCAGCAGGCTGGACACCTTGGACAGCTGGGCTTTAAAATGGAGGCGCCTCCACCATCATGTCCAGGAATAAGCCAGGACCCCCAGAGCAGTGGCAAATGTTCCTTTGTGGCCTCCCAAGATGAGAGCAGAAGGCCAACCACCTCAGGGGTGTTATGGCTGTGATGTATCTTCCTGGACCTCTCCTGGGAAGGTTGCCAGCTCCATTACCTCTGAACTGCCTGCAGACCAACACACACAGCATGGGGAACAAATGAGAAGGATTAGAGAGCCGTGTGTGGTCACATGGTCCCACTGCAATTACAGAGATGGGCTAGTTTGCATGACTGGAATGCTGGTGTGAGTGGCTACATACTAAGAAAGATGGGTCAGCAAGGCGAGGGGGTGGAGCTGCTCTTTATGTGAGACAGCAACTAGAATGGATCAAGCTGGGCCCAGGGATGGATGAAGACCAAGGCAAGAGTTTATGGGTAAGGATTTAGGGACTGGCTATCATGGTCAACAGGACTCAGGCAGTGACTGTCCCCCTGTGCTGGGCACTGCTGAGGCCTCACCTCAAATCCTGGGGTCAGTTTTGGGCCCCTCATGACAAGAAGGACATTGAGGGGCTGGAGCATTCCAGAGCTGGGGAAGGGTCTGGAGCACAAGTCTGATGAGAAGCAGCTGAGGAATCTCGAGGGGCTCAGCCTGGAGAAAGGAGTCTTACAGAGGACCTTCTGGGTTCCATGAAGGGTGGTTCACCTTATTTCAGCCTCACGGTTTGCAGCAGCAGGAGACCCCAGATGAGATGGTGACAAAGAAGGGAAACATGGAGAAATACCCCAATGCTCCTGTGTGGCGGTTTTGCACAGGGGGCACTTTTGGAAGTGGTGCAGGGGAAGCTGTTGGCAGTTTCCTCTGTATCTTACAAAAACAACTAATCAGTAATTAGCTTTGAGAACTGACACTTTGTTACACCACTGAGAAAGTTCATACGCCTCTGTGAACGCCCCTGTTAACGACAAATATCTCGGGAAAAGTTTCTTTCCCTTCCGGCCGGCAGAGCGGTAACAAGGCCGGCCCGGCCCCGTCTCCGCCGGGTCGGGCCCCCTCCCCCCCCGGCCGGCGGGAAGGGGGAGGGGGCCGTGGGGAGAGATGGGGCCGGGCGGCTCCTGCCGCGGGCCGGGCCCCCCATCGGCTGCCGGGCAGGGGAGGAGCAGGGG
>VZSE01012165.1:13653-53916 GCA_013398275.1 Promerops cafer
TTTGCTTTGGAATAGTTCCTCTTTACACTGGTACCCCATAAGCTGACATGGCCCATATGCACAGCTGTGGGAAGGCTGTGTGAAAACGGGAGGGACTTCACGATTGCAGGTTTCCCTGGGCGGCTGCTATTCGTGAGAGTTGGAATCCACAAGGGAACTGTTTTCTTGTGGAAAAGTCTTCATGACATTTGCAAGAGGGACTTCTCTCCCCAGGTGAACTGGTGAAAGACTATTCTAAAGGTGGTAAACTGACTGAAAATATTGAGTTTTGTTTCTTTACATTTGTCAGTTGGAAAGAAAAGGTTGTAGGGAGAGGAGAATGTTCTGAAGGGTTTCTTTAGATTTTTCTCTCTTTTTTTTTTCTTTTAGTTACTGTTAATAAACCTTTCTGTGTACCCTTTTAAAGTTTTGGGCCTGTTTTGCCTTCCTCCTAATCCCATCTCACAGCAAGGAAAGAGTAAGTACATCCTAGTGGGTGCACTTGTGGTTGGCCAGCACTGAAACCACTACACTATTTGGTGCATTGGCCGGGAAATTTCAAACTGGCAAACCTAAACCACTACATCCTGCCAGTGGAGGCGGGTCAGGGAAGATACATGGGCACAAGGAGTATCTTCTCATCAGAGGTTGGGCTGCTGAGGAGGTACCTCATCCTGGTACCCATCGTCTTAACACCAGCGACTTTGGTGGGTGGGAGAACAGACCAGAGGCTTAGAAGCAAAGAATTGTTTAAATTAGGAAATACCTTTAAGACCACCAGTGCCACAAGTCCAACTGTGTGCTGGTTTTGCATCACGGAAGTGATGTTCTAAGAGAAGCTGCTAGCAGTTTCCTCCGTGTCTGACAAAAAAACAATCAGTAATCAGCTTTGAGAATTGACAATCTGTTAAACTACTGAAAAAGCTGACACGCCTCTGTGAACACATGTTAAAAACAAAAAATCCCGGGAATTCCTTCTTTCTCTTCTGGCCTGAGAGCAGGTAACAAGGCCTATCCCCCTGTCTTGGCCGGACCGGGCCAGGCAGGCTTTGCCGCAGGGCCCAGCCCCATCAGCTGCCGGGCAGGAGGAGAGGAGGCCACAGGGCCAAGGCCGGGCCGGGCCATGGCTGTGGCTGCTAACATCTTGCTGCTGCTGAGCCCTGCCCTGCCGCCAGCCCGGGCCGAGCCAGGATCCACCAGGCCCCAGGAGAAGCCCTGGGCTGGACCAGATTGGCCAAGATTCTGCCGCTGTTGAGGTTTGCCCGCGACCACCGGGCAGGGGGAGGGGAAGCCATTGGCCACCCCCGGCCGTGCTGCTGCTGTGTCCAAGCCTGGCTGCTGAGATCCTGGCCCTCCCCCCAGCACGGCCGATCCTGACACAGCCGCAGCGCAGCCGCTGCAGGAAACTCCATCGTAAAACAGCTCCGGCCGCGAGTACTGAGCCCAGCCGGGGTCACATGACCATCTGCATGCCCCGGGTGAGATATTAACTCTGTCAGTACACAGATAAGACTTATTCAATCCTCCCTCAGGTCAGAGAAAAGGACAGAGTGAACACACGTAGACATGAAGACACCAAGGTCAGTGAAGGAGAAGTCAAGTCCCAGATAGGAGAGATAAGGAGATGCCTTTCATTTTAAGCTGAAAATCATCTTGTAAAGCTATGGAGAAGAATATAATTGATGCATCAGACTCTTTTTTTTCCCTGTAATGCATTGAAAAGTATGGGGAGATGAATCGTTCAAATTGTAGATATAAGCAAAGCTAAAGCAAGCTGATGTTGAGGTAGCTGTGATCTTAAGAGAAGTTTGAACAGAGAGAGAGAAGAGTGATGAAGACCCTCTGCCCCAGGGAAAGAAGACCTCTGTTCTCAGAGATGAAGGTGATCTCAGAGATAGATAAAGAGAACCTTTGCTCTTGAACAGCTCATCTTTAAAATAGTACCCCATAAGTTGACATGGCCCATAAATGCAGCTGTGGGAAAAGCTGTGAAAAATGAGAGGGACTTCACGATTGCAGATGTTCCGGGTGGCTGCTATTCATGGAAATTAAAAGCCATGAGAGAACTGTTCTCTTGTGGAGAAGTCTCCATAAATTGACAGGAGGGACTCCTCTCCCTAAGTGAACTAAAGAAAGACTATTCTAGAAGTGATAAACTGACTGAATTGTTTCTGTATGTTGTGAGTGGGAAAGAAAAGGTTGTAGGGAGAAGGAGAAGTTTTCTAAAGGTTTTATTCTGATTTTTATTATTCTTTCTTTTAGTTACTGTTAATAAAGTTTTCTTTTTACCCTTTTAAAGTTTTGAGCCTGCTTTGCCTTCCTCCTAATCATATCTCACAGCAGGAAATGAGTAAATAATTCTAAACAGTACATGGACATTTAGCCACCAATCAACCCACCACATTAATTGGTGCATTGGCTGGGAAATCTAAAATTGGCAAACCAAAACCACTACAAACTGTTAACCCAGCACTGTCCAGACCACCACTAAACCACATCCCCAAGTGGCACATCTATACGTCTTAAATCTCTCCAGGGATGGTGACTTCACCACTGCCCTGGGCAGCCTGTGCCAGTGCTCAATGCCATTCAATTATTTTGGCAAAGAAAAATTGGTGTAGGAGTTGAGGCTTGCCCTGAGAATACCCCCTGCCTGATCATGGTGTCTCTGCTGTCAGGTAACCTTGCTCTGGCTAAGGCATCTGCACTGCAGAGGATGGCAGGGAGGAGCCTGAATTGCCTCTCCCAAGGCATTTCTGGTGGCACTTTCTCATGTCTCTTTTGCCCGGAGATGTCTCTGCCAGGAGCTGTTTCTGGTTCCTACAGCTCCTCCCTGTCAGTGTTCACAGACCCTTTCCCACCTGCTGAATGCTCAGCACTGCCCTGCAAAGACCTCTAGGCAGCAGCACACTGCCCAGGGACAGAGGTGTGTGCAGGGCCTGAGGAGCAGTGCAGCCAAGTCCTAATAAGAGTTGAGGTCTTGGTGCCTTCTCCAAAATGCAGTCTGCCAACTCAGGGAACCAGGAGGAGAAAACACAATGCACAGACCCCTTTCATTCCACCCTTGCTTTGATATTCTTCTTCAAAACTGCCACCAGGGATGTCCTGAGGATGATGCAGAGCTGTGAACAGCCCTGGCCCATGTAGCACCCTCTCAATTGAAACAGGACTCTGCCCTTCCCAGTGCGGGTCCTTCCACCCGCAGCTTCTCCCCAAAGCTCTCTGGGAAGCTCCCTGGGGTGCACCCTGGGCTGGCTGAGTGCTGACCCTGGCAGGCAGCAGAGTTCCTGCCCTGGCACACAGACCCTGCTCAGAAGGACAGCCCTGGGCACTCCTGGGTACGCACCTAGACTCACACCCTGCCAGCCCAAGGTGCCACATTCTCTGCCCCTTTTGGCCTTCCTGGAGATGTCCCAGGGCTCCAGGTCTGACAGCTCCTGAAGGGCAGCAGTCACCTTCAAGAAATCATCTTTTAGCTGACTGAAGTAATCACCAATCATCTCTCTCTAAAGAGAGGAGAGAGACTGGTTCTGAAAGCAGGTTTGTCCTGCCAGAGATGGATGTCAGCAAAAGGTGTAAATATTTCCCTCTGGTCTCTGGTATTCTTGACTCATAATGAAACAAGGACACACAGGCAGTGATAGGAAGGTGTTGGTTGAATCCTGTGCAGGGCAGGGACTCAGCTGAAGCAGTGCAGGCATCTCATCCCCAGCTGGAAGCCCTGGGGATGAAGCAGGATTCAGTTTCCCCCATGCAACCCAGAGACCTAGAGTGTTGAGGGGTGTCAAGACTAGCCACAACTTCCAGCCACTCCAACCCAGGACCTCTCCTGCTGTGCTGCTGTAGTTCAGTACAGTGCAGTTCTGCCTGGCTGCTGGAACCCAGGCTGGTGCCTTGTCCTGGGCTGGCAGAGAGAGGAGGTCCCTCATGTAGGCACATGCATGACACTCTACAGTCACAAGCACACACGTGTATGGATTCCCTGAGTACTGACACAATCTGCTTTCTGGCCCTGGCACCCCTGCCCAGAATGCATCTTGTCCTTTCCATTCACATATACACAGGACAGGGAGGTGACACGGACAGATCATTAAGAAAACATTCAACAGGAAGGTATAAGAAGACTTGACATCCTCTGCATCCTCTACTCATTAGCCTCTGGAGAGACCATCTGTTGGTCTCCATCAGATGTGGTGCCATCAGGATGTCCATCACTCCAACTTCTTCAACAAGATTGGACGGGACAAATCCTCTTGTGCCATCATGCAGTTCTCCCACATACCACCCATCTTCATCCGTGTCTCCAAAGATGTAAACATATAGTCCAGAAATGAAAGGAAGCTCTAGTTCAGGCCACTCATTGGGATCATCAGAAGGATCATAGTTGTACTGAGCTACAAATGCTCGAAGCTCTGCCGGTTGCTTTCTCGCAGCCTCCAGAAGGATAGATTCCTTGTCTGCTTCCAGGTTAGCCTGCTGCAGCCTGGAAATGACAGAGTTGGATCTTTCCCTTTCCAGCCATTTGAATTCCTGAAACAGCTGCTGACTGCTTTCATTTAGCTTCTCATACTGATCATTCAATTCAATCAGCTGGACTTGAATCAGTTGCAGGGTTGCAGTGGAGCAGCAGTGCTGCTCTTGGGTCCAGGACCACTCTTCCTCCAACTCAACCCATAGTGCTTCCAGCTCCCACCTCCTCACCTCCTTCTGCCAGGCTGCCCAGGGCTTGCTCCAGGCCCCAGAAGGGCAAAGGGCAACTGTGTGCAAGAGGCCCCAAGCCCCCAACACACCACGTCGTGGTGTCAGCCACCAAGCTGGTGCCAAGGCCACCAAGGATTGTGTTCCCTGGCTCTGTGAGGGGTGCAGACCCGTGACCCCGCTGCAGCCACTATCAACCTTCTCCAGTGTGAACTGTGGGCTGTGGTGGGAGAATGTGGCCTTCTAGGCATGTTCTGGCCACAAACTCTTAATGGACGGGTGGAGCAGTATGGCCTGAGATGGAATGTTCTGGCATTTAGCTCATAATGGAAGGGTCATAGATGGTTTGTTGTGGCCCCTCTGCACACTAGAGAGGGGTACAGCATTTAACATAAGATACTGTCAAAGACAGATTGCTTCCAAGACATGCTCAAGACAACTCAACCAACTGACCTCTTCTGTGAAAGTGAGTTTGCTGCTGGAAGAAACCAGACCCAAGTGGATGAAAGCATCAAATTTGCAACAAAATTGTGCAAACTCAGCTCATAACTATAGCACTAAGGGGGTAGCAAATAAGTTCATCTGTGCTATCTTTGATACAGGCCAGGTGCCATTGGCCTTCTTGGCCATCTGGGCACACACCAGTTCATGTTCAGTTGCTGTTGACCAGCACCCTCAGGTCCCGAGAAAACATGAAGTACTTCAGCCTCATCCTTTGTGGCAATTTTTTCTCACCACATTCAATAAGGGACGGAGATTCTCCTTGGCCCTCCTGTTGCTCATGTATCTATAGAAACACAGAAAACTGTCCACTTATCTCTTACAGCAGTGGACAGATTAGTTTCTAGTTGGGCTTTCACCCTTCTAACTTTCTCCCTGCATAACCTCCCAACATCCTCATAGTCCTCCTGAGTTCCCTGCCCCTTTTTCCAGAGGTGATAAATGCTCTTTTCCTCCCTGAGTTCCAGCCAAATTCCTCTATTCAGCCAGGCCAGTCTCTTCCCCACCAGCTCATCTTTCAGCACATGGGGACAGCCTGTTCTTGTGCCTTGAAGATTTCCTTCTTGAAGAATGTCCAGCCTTCCTGGACCCTTTTTCCCCTCAGGGCTGCTTCCCAAGGGACTCTCAATCAGTTTCCTAAACAGACCAAAGTCTGCTCTCCAGAAGTCCAAGGTGGCAGTTCTGCTGTCCCCCTTCCTTATTTCTCCAGTATCAAAAACTCTGTTGCTTCATTATTGCTGTGTCCAGACGGCCTCAGCTGTCACGTCCCGCACCAGTCTGTCTCTGCTCACAACAGCAAGTCCAGCAGGGCAGCTTCCCTGATTGTCTCATTTTCCAGCTGTGTCAGGCAGTTCTCTTCCACGCACTCCAGGAACCTCATAGACTGTTTTCTCTTCACTGTGTTGTATTTCCAGCAGACATCTGGTAAGCTGAAATCCCACACAAGAACAAGGACCAGTGATTGTGGGGATTTTTCCAGCTGCTTATAGAATGTTTTGTCTGCCTCTTCTTCCTGGTTGGTCAGTCTATGACGGCCAATGATCTTCCCCAATGCATAAACCTATGCATTTAACCTTATCATTGCCATCATTAAGCTCAAGGCAGTCAAAACACTCACTCACATAAGGTTACCCCAACTTGGTTACTTCCTTGCCTGTCCCTTCTGAGTCTACAGCCACCCATTGCAGCAGTCCAGTCATACAAGTTACCCTGCCATGTCTCTGTGATGGCAAATATGTCGTAGCTTTCCAGCTGCGCAGTGGCTCCCAGAGTTAATTTTCTTCCCAGTGGCTGGTACATCGTTGTGGTTTTTTGAATCATGAAGAGAATAATGTTGATCACGCGCTGATTTTGTTGTTTCTCAATTGGGCTCACCCCAAGTCAAGAACTTTCCAGTGTCTAATGCTCTGCCAGCGAGGAGCTGCTCAAGAAGCTGCGGGGGAAGCACAGTCAGGACAGCTGACCCGAACTGGCCAGGGATACTCCACACCATAGAACATCCTGCCCAGTGTGTAAACAGGGGGAGCTGCCCAGGAGGGGCTGATTGATGCTCAAGAATGGGCTGGGCATTGGCCAATGGGTGGTGAGCAACTGTATTGGGCTTCACTTGTTCTTCTTGCATTCTATCCCTCTGTTTCCTTTTCACAACAATTATTAGTATTGGGTTTATTATTATTGGTGGGGTTCTTTTGCAGGTTTTTTGGATTGTTAAACTGTTCTTTTCTCAGCCCGTGAGCTTTAACTTTTCTTTCTGATTCTTCCCACCAGGGGCAGGATGGAGGTGGGTGAGGAGTAGCTGTGTGGTATTTGGCTGCCAGCTGGGATTCAGCCATGACACAAGCTCAGTGTCACAACACAGACCCTTCCATATGTCCAAGCATGGGTCTGATAGATCAGCAGGCATCAGCAGGCAGAGTAAGGCAAGAAACTGTGCTGATTTAGCACATCCTAGTTTTTAGTATCAGAGAAGGGCCACAAAAGAAGCTTCACCATGTCCGACTGAGCCAATCTCTGATGGCTCTGAAGATGGACATGCTTCTGGCCCAACTCGAGAGGCTGGTAACGCCTCTGTGGTGACATATTTAAGAAGGAAATCAAAATGGCACGTGGGCAGTTTTTTCCGATGGGGGGCGAGGCGCCACCGCCAGGGGTGATGCCGGCGCCAGGTGCGGCCATACAGCCACCACGGCTGCCAGCATTTTGGCACAGCCCACACCGAGCCTCACCTGCCTGGCCACTCCCAGCCAGCTGTGCCGTGGGCAGAAGGGCAGAGGCGGTGGCGGCTTCCCCTTCTTGTTGCCCTGCATGAGGAGAGGCGTTGAATGGTGCCAGCGCCACGGCGGCCACCACTGCCCACGTGATGGCGTCAGGGCCGCATGGCCAGCAGCAGACGGCGAGTGATTCCCCAACGCAGAACTAGACAAAATCAGCCTCTCAACTCTGTGAGATGCTGCAGAAATCTTTGAATTTGTGGGATTTGTTGGCAATGGTACTTACGAGCAGCAGGTTTTTTCCTCCTAGTCAGAGAAAGAGGGAGAAGTCAAGATATGTGGAAAAAGACAACATGGTGGCACCAAGGTCAGTGGAAAGAAAGAAGGGGAGGAAATGCTCCAAGTGTTGGAATCGAGATTTCTCTGCAAGCTGTAGTGAGGACTATGGTGAAACAAACTGTCCCCTTGTAATGCATGAAGTCCACGGGGGATGGAGAGATCCACTTGCAACCCATGAGAAAAGGTGCTCACACTGGAGCTGATGGATGCTAAAAAAGCTGTGGTCTAGTGGGAGACCCAAACAGAGAGAGAGGGCCTCTGCTTCCAAACTAGAGTAGCCTAGCCTTAATAGACTACACCCCATGGACTAGTGAGCCATGACATGGCAGTTTTGGGAAGACTCTTTTGCCCGTGGGAGGGACTCACATTACAGCAAGCTGAGCGGGACTGCTGCTTGTATAATTAGAACCATACTGAACCACGTTCACGGAGAGCTGACTCCCAGGGGAAAGACCCCATAGCACAGCAGAAGAAAAAGTCTCCTCTCCCTAAGAAAACGGAAGAAAGATCTCAAGTGACAAACTGAAAGGCTTCTTTTACTCATTATCCTCCTCTGACTCTGCTAATATTAAATTTACCTTACACCTTTAAGTTTGAGCCTGTTTTGCCCTTAGAGTGTTTTCTCCCCATCCTTATCTCAGCTCATGAGCCCTTCATTATGATTTTCATGGGTGCCTGGTGTCTTAACCAGTGCCAACCACAACAGAGATAAATTCACTTTTCTTGAGTGCCCTCAGTCTATAACAGCAAGGATTGCAAATGACACAGGATTTATGAGCTAAAACCTATGTTTTGAATTACATTTAAAAACAAGCTGGTAACCATTACATTTTAAGACCATCCTTTCCCCTCTGCAAAGGGCCGCACACTGAAAATGAATGTTGGCATAGCACATCCGGAAACAATTGACTATAGCTGTAAAAACTGCATTCCTGTTCTGTGTCCCCCCATAGAATGGGAATGCAATCCCATAAATTGGGCCCCACAATTTAAAAAGGATGTGAAGGTCCTTGAACAAGTCCAGAGGAGGGGAAGCAAGCTGGTTGGGCTGCATGGCATGCCATTGAGGAGCAGTTGAGGGTGCTGGTCTTGTCTCCTTTGGAGGCTGAGGGATGACACTGTTGTTCTCTGCAGCTTCCTGAGGAGGGGATATGGAGAGGGAGGTGCTGAGCTCTTCTCCCTGGTATCCAGGGACAGCACTCCTGGAAATGGTTCAAAGCTATTCCAGAGAAGGTTCAGACTGGACATGAGGGAGCATTTCCTTATGAAGAGGGTGGTCAAACCTTGGAATGGGCTTCCTTCAGAAGCAATCAATGCCCCGAGCTTGTCAGTGTTAAAGAGGCGTTCGGACAACGGCCTTAAGAACAAGCTTTAGCTTTTGGTCAGCCCTGAAGGGCTCAGGCAGTTGAATGAGATGGTTGTTGTAGGTCCCCTCCAACTGAAATATTCTAGTCTGTTCAGTTCCTATGGCTGGCTGCAGGGCTGCTGGGTCCCACCTGTGCCATGGCAAGGCTTGGTGAAGCCCTGGCACTCTCTGGAGCAAGAGCCTCAGGGTGGGTATGAAAGATGTATGCAAAATACAGCACATGGCCACCAACTCATGAAGAGCGGAGAGACATGATGAGGACTCAGCAGCCAGTGTTGTCTGTTCTTGGTATTACCTCAGGTAACAACACTTGCACACATTCATCTCAGTACTTCTGTATGAGTGTCAGAGAACCTGTGAATGACATTCAAAAGTAAATTAATGGAAATGAAGCCAGTTTCGTTTCTAATAAAATCAGCTATTCAGTATATCATCCTGAGTTTTGCTGCACTGGTTTTGCGAGAAGGGGAGGATGTTCTGACACTCCAGCAGGCTTGCCTGGGATACTTCACCCTCTTCAACAAGAATATCAGCAAGGGACCCTTAAGTGTCCAGTGACGTGAGTGCTGAGGTCCTGACATTCACTCTGAAAATGGTGCTACGGTATGAAATCACAGCAGCAATGGGCAGAGCCAAGCAGTACAGAAAGGGCACCGGATTGCTTGCTGAAGTTGCAGTGTCTAATATTAGCCACAGGTCGTATACTTCAGAAATCCTTTCAAGAAGGACAGAGATCGTGGGACAGCTTTCCTGCCTGTAATCCCCTGGAGCAGCACACTCAATAGCAGGTCTTTGAGGCTTGTAACCCAAATCCTGCCAGGCTGCACAGAGAGTACAAATGGCTCTTGGATACTTCGGCCTGTACTTAAAATAGGAACAAAGCTGCTCCCATGTGCCTCCCTACAGAGCTGGGGGAGGGGCTTGCATGGTATCTGAGAGTGTCCACGGTGTCTGCATCTCCCTTCTTTCTACTACACTCACGAAGTTGTACCTTTCACTTAAGATACTGAATTTTGGCACCAGACAATAAGCCACCTTCTCTGCATACCCAAAGTTGTAAGGATATCCAAGGACAACCAATTCAGGCTGATACACGGCAGGAAAAATGTGCAAGTAAGACAGTGCAGCAGACACCAGCAGCAGGAGCAGGTAAGTGAACTGCAATAAGCAGTGATGGGTATGGGATGTGGGACGTGCTGTCTCTGCACAGAGAATCTGAGGTGCCCTGTGATCCTAAACATTAGGTTTCAAAAACCAAATGACACAGTAAGAGCAGACACAAGTGTCAGAATATTGGGGTGGAGGTGTCAGCAGGAAAGAGAGGAAGTGGAGCTGTGTCAGTGGACATCACCTGTCACTGCAGGATTTAGGGCAGAGTCCAGGTAGCAAACAGCTGCTGAGAGACAGATAAGGGGGACCCGATTTACCCCAAACAAAAAATTCTGCATCAGGCTTGAACAAATGAAGAAACTAAATGGCACAGAGTTCAGGATTATCTAAGTGGGAAAAAGGAAAGTACATAAACCAAAATATCCATACAATGGTGTTAACGGGAAGCTGCACATCATCTTCCTAGGGAGTAGTGTGATCAGCAGTAAAGAAATGTCTTGAGATGGTGTTCACCCTCAAAGAGGAGCTGTTATTCCAGAAAATTCATAGAAGACATTGCTTTTACAGGAATAGCTATTGGTAGATGGAAGGAGACCTAAAAGATTTTCAAATTTTCCTAATCAAGAATGTTCTTTAAATCCCACCACCTACTCTGCCTTTCAGGGTAACTAAGATGGCAGAGACCTGTTCAAAGCACTCTGAGCACATTCTCTAGGCGAGTATGTAATTTGTAAAGATCCTGTGAGTAAAACTAAGCTCTTGCTGCTGTAATGTGCAGGCTTTGATGGCATTCACAGATCCAGGCTCTGCACCACTGGCTCATACATTCCATTACATTACTGCAGTACAGTTTTTTGAACTGCTGGACTCCTTCTGCATTAGTCATGTAAAACCCAGTAGCCCATTGGCCACAGCCAGTGCCAAAACAGTGCCACATCTGGTGCCGTGAGCAAGCAGATGTGGAGGCACCCAGGTGGAGCTGGAATTCATAGCTTCTACAGAAGGATTTGACAGCAGACTTGGAACAGAGATACCTGCTTTCTGTGAAGACAGTGGGGATTTATTTTAATGTCTTGGCTTAGCTGATGACATGAAGACTTTATGGCTCCTCACACTGTTAGTCTTAGGAGTGCTGGCCTGAGTAATGTCACTGACTCAGGACATGAGCATTTCTAGAGAGGAGGTTTGGTTCAGTTAATCATGGGTGGGCTCCTCTTGAGAAGCATCAGTGATGTGTCAGCCATAGTATCTATCCCCTGACACCCTCATTGCCTGACCATAAACATATGCCTCACCATGATCTACAGGAAAGTCAATTTGTCAGTTTGTCTGCTACTGATGACTCCTCAGAAACTCCCAACTAACCACACTCTGACAAAAAGCCATAAAGTGATAATCAGAAAGGCATGTTCAAAAGGCTAGTCCTGTTAGCAACAGCATCTTGTCAAATTTCAGGTGCAAATAATTGCACGTTCTTCCATGAACTACCTGTGCAGTTCCAGTTAGACACTGTCTCACAGCATTCTCTCTCAAGACCCAAGGAATTGCAGTCTCTCCCAAAGACAAGCCTCCCCCTTTCTTCAAATCAGGATCTATTTCAAGAGTAGATGAACTAATCCCATGAAAACACTGTGTTCTGGTCTTGAGTTATAATGGCTTTGGGATCCTCATTAGGATTGAGCAGTGCATGAATAAGACAGTAGGATGAAGTGTCATGAGAGTCACAACTCAAGAGTGACTTAAATGCAAGAATCTGCACAAGGTGAGATTTGTTGATGGGCAGATGGACCTCTAAGGCTGCAATGCTCAGCAGCTCTGCCCAGATCAAGTGCCACAGCAGGCACAAGCATTCACTCACCATTGCCAGACCTGAGCACATCCAGCTCTGGGGGTACCAGTGCTCAATTGCATTTGAAGTTTCATAGAATTACAGAATGGTTTGGGTTGGAAAGGACCTTTAAGTCCATCTCATTCCCACCCATGCCATGGGCAGGGACACCTTCCACTATCCCAGGTTGCTCCAAGCCCCATCCAGCCTGGCCTTGGACACTTCCAGGGATGGGGCAGCCACAGCTTTCCTAGGCAAAGTGTGCCAGGCCTCACCATCCTCACAGGGAAGAATTTTTTTCCCAGTATCCCACCTAACCCTGCCCTCTGGCAGTGGGAAGCCATTCCCCCTTGTCCTGCCCCTCCAGGCCCTTGCCCAAAGTCCTTTCCAAACTCCCTTAGAGCCCCTTAAGGGACTAAAAGGGGCTCTGAGGTCTCCCTGGAGCCTTCTCTTCTCCAGCCTGAATTAGTTTTGCTTACCTCAGGTCCTGCTGACTGGGAGGAACTTCATTTTCCCACGCGAGGGTGCTGTTCCCATTGGCAAAGGTCACCCTTCTGCTTTTCCAGTGCCCAGCATCACATCCCAGAGCTCACAGGCAAAATGGCCATCAGGCTTGCTGAGAGATTCATTTGGACTCACTGAACAGGGTTTCAGAGGGTAACATCCTCATGGACTCTAACTAGAGGACTTGTTTGACCTCTGAACACATTATCATCGTGTTCACAGTGGGCATCTGCTGGATAAATGATTACATTTGTATAAATCTGTGTACACTCATAAATATATTGTCATGTAAATACTAACCCAGCAGGGGTTCAGCAGTCCATATTCTAAAATTATAAGTGATTTTTAAGTACCTCATATCCTAATTGTTTCATGAAGTATTGAACAAACCTGATAGCTAAGAGACTGTGTGCCCATCTTTGTCCTCAGGCCCCTTTGGATGTCTTAAGGTACAGATCCCAAAAAGACTGGTATCTTTCATGGCTTGAAGGCAGCACTCTGCAGAGGGATTGAGTAGCAGTATTCAGCGCTTGTAATTCTAAACTCACCATGATTTATGATTACAGACTGCTGGGGCATGCAGGGTTAGGACTTCTCACCAAGGCTCTGTGTTCTGAGCTGCTTTGCTGTGCAGAGGTCTGTGCTGGGCTGTGGTGCTGCTGCAGGTCTGTGTGCTGGGGACCCTCTGGTGAGGACACACGGATGGGTCCTCCTGAGTGGGAGGACTTGGGTCACACCTCTGTAACTAAAAGAGTCACAGCGAATGCAAGGGAAGTAAAAGGCAAACAACACCTGAGCACCTTCCTTTGCTGCAGGGGTCTTAGATGTTTTTGTTCCACCTATTGCACACACTGAAACAAGCAGACTTTTGCTCATGGAAAGCCCAGTCCCAATCCTTTGGAAGTCAGTGGGAGTTTTCATTCACGTCAGTGGGCTTTGGATCAGCCCCAGAAAAACTGGCTTTATAAATATAGGCATTGCAGATCAAGCACTGTTTTAAGTTCGTTTCAGTGATGCCAAACAAGGAGGTACTGAACAACCACCTGCTTGTAGGTGCACCTGGGTCCCCTGAGTCTCTGAGGTGGCCAGAGTTTCCTGACAGGATTGTAACTCCAGGGCCCCAGTACTTTGTGCAACTACGTTCTCTGATATGCTGTGGCAACCTGGCTACTGTAACGGAGACTGTTTACATCCCTTTGCCAGCAGCTGGATTGTGCACTGCCTAGTGGGAATGGAGCAGGTGGACTTAAATGGGTAAGTGAGAAAACTATTAGCAAGTCACTGTGTTTGTTTTAAAATTGTTCACATTTCTGTCTGCAAAGGTATTTATAACCATGCTCATCATAACCGTGCTGACTACAGCTTTAGAAAAGTCTGGCAAGAAAGAGCTGATGGACAGCATTTCAGCAAGGCAAGGGAACAGCCTTAAGTGCTCCAAGAATGCATTATAGCACAGGAACAGCAAACAGGATCTGTGCTCCCAAAGCTTAAGAGCAAGAATGACGGAGTGGAATTTTTTTTGGCCTGCGTAACACAGGACAGAATAGATCATCTTAAGGGTGTTTTTTTCCGGCCTTAAAATCTACACGGCTGTACTGCGCTGATTCCAAAACCGTGGTCCACATAAGGAGCACTTTCTCCTTGTTTCGACTGAAATACTATGTATTGCTTTAACCACTGTTTCCCGTGTAAAGAGCAGCTGCAATTTCGCTGAAGGAGCCCCGGGTCCCCCGCGCCGAGATCTCCCCCCGAGGCCGCCCTGAGCCGGGGCCCGGGCTAGGGCAGGGCAGGGCGGAGCAGGGCCGCGGCGGCGGCGAGCGGAGCGGAGCGGAGCGGAGCNGGCGCGGGCTCCGCTCAGCCCGGGGCGAGCACGGAGGTGTCGCTGTTATCCCGTGGCGTGAAAAACCATGGAATTGAGGGAAGATTTTCTTGCTGGCAATGAAAACGGTTCCCAGAGAAAAGGACGGCAAAGGTGGGCAGGAGGCTGAGGTATTTAGTCTGTGATTTGTTTCGAGAAAGATTTGTGTAATGATCAAAATTCAAGTAGGATAACGACAAAAAACCAACCAGCCAAGCCAACCAACCCTAATTTTAGACTGGAGTTGCCAAAAACCTCAAATCAGATACTTGACAGCAAATTCCGCTTCTGGAACCGTTTAAAGCCAGACCAGCTGGTAGATTTTAGGAGGTAATGGCAATGGGATAAGAGTAAAGTCAGGTGTCACGGCATGAGCAGAGTGTTTCTGGAACAGACCGGTGTTAATTTGCAGTCCGACAGCTGAATTTTAGCTCAGCAGATTGGAAAATGCATCTGTATCCGTTTATCATCATTTAAAGGTAATTCCTTCTTTTGGAAGTGTAATGTGGAGTTTTGTGAGATTGGTTTTGTCAAAGTCAGATGGAAGGTGTGTGTGAGAGGACGCACATGGTGAATGAAGTTTGTCCTCAGAAGGGACCCACCTCTCCTTCAGCCAACAGTGAGAACTGGGGTGAGGTGTGAGACTCAGCTGGGGATTGATGAATCTACAAGCTCAGGTTTATCAAGATAGCCATGAGGCTTGAAAATGCAGAGGAATTTTTCTGTATTTCTGTTAAAAAAAACCCAACCAAACAAACAAAAAAGGACAAAGCTTTTTTTAAGCTGGGGGTTGTACACTGGAAGATAAGACTTTGTGAGATGCTTGTGTTCAGAGCAGCAAAGAAGCTGCCAAAATGGAAAAGTGCATCTTACATTCAGCCCAAAGAGCTTTTTACTGAGAATCAAAGCTGCTGAGGGTTATTAGCTGTTAAAATCTGTTGAAATTTGCACATAATATTAATTTTCTTAATGTAATTCCCATCTCATGTCAGAGTTACGTTAAGGAGATAGAGACTTCACAGCTTGACAACTGCTTCCAGACAGGAAGGAGAGTAAACACCTGCCATGAAAAATTATTATTGCCCCGTCCTTTTGTTATAGTCTACCAAAATCCACAGAAAAGGGTTTATTTTTGCTGTCTGTCACACCAGTAACTACAAGAGACTTGGCTTCTCTGTTCACATGTGGCAAAGATCAGATTCACACTGCCAACCTTTCACGTTGGGCTTCAGGAACTAATTCTGTATTTCAGCTCTAATCAAAATAAAAGACTTGTCTGAGTTGGTATCCTTTTCCCATGTTGTTGGACATTGTCTGGGGAGACCCTGCACTGCCAAATGAGAGACAAGTGGTGCTTGAGGATGTCTAAACTATCTGCTCTTGCCTCCCAAGTCTGTTTGGGGACACCAACCTGTCTGAACTCCAAAGCCCCGAGGTTGTGTGCTTGTGCAGGCATCATCACAGGCTTCAAAGTTCAGTTTCCTGGCATATGCCTTTTTGGTGAAATAGAGCTAAAGAAGGTTTCTTTAAAGCTTCTCCTCATGGTGGAGCTTTTTTCCTTCACTTCATGAGGTCGCCAGATTGATGGAGCACATTTTCATTGGGTTTTTTAACAGTTTCTGATGTCCTTTTGAGTGCAGAACTTAAATGATATCTGATCTGAAGGAGGGCATGAGCTCTGGAAAGTCAGTATCTTGACAACAGCGAATCCTTTACAAACCTGGTGGTGTCCAGTGAACACAAAAATAACTAAATCAGGCATTCCTGCAATTCCTGCAGTTCATATTTTTTCTGACAGGCAGCTAATGAGAATCCTTGATGATACTCATGAGCCCAAGAAGGCTGAAGAAGCAAAAAGGTGTCAGGAAAGTCCAATTGCTTTCTGTTCTTTGAGATACATAACAAGAAAATTGATACTGTTTTTCTAAATTTTTATTCTCTATTATAGCTCTAGCTTTTATAATAGCCTAAACTCTTCTCTGCAGAGCTTTTGGGGGAAAATTGCTTTCAGGTTCAGAGAGTTATCCAAATTTTTCTTTTCTGACATGTTTATGGCAGAGAACAATACTTTACAAGGCAGGGAAGAAAGTGAAAACCTCCGTAGATCACTTATTTTAGCATTATTCTAGGAAGTGGCTTATGTGGGCTCAATACACAAAAATCAAACTGCAAACGTGCTACTTCTGCTTATGAAAAGTGAATATGGTAAAGGAGTGTTTAGTCAATACAGCTGCATGTGACAAGGCTCCAGCCATCTGGGTGCATGCCTGAGCTTTGTCTCATTTTCTTCCATGGCAGAAGTCCATGGGACTTCTCTTTTTGGAGAGCACTGTGCACAGTACTAGTACACGGGGTGGGTTTGTGACCAGTGCTTGCAGCAGATCAAGGGACCTCACAGCTGAGCTGTAGCGGCTGGGTTGCCACCTGCCAAGGTCATGATGATTTGTCCAGACTTTGGAAGCAGTTGTTGTAAATGAAAGATCCCTCAGGGAATCTTCAGATCCTAATTCATAGCAAATTTCTCTGCAAGAGGGTAAAATGCAGCTAGAATGTTATGGTACACTACTTTTTCAGGTCTAAGATGAGTAGGGGGTAGTTCTATAAGCTTGCTACTCACTCCTGAGAGAAACAGGAGAGAAATACAGGCATGGTGTTTGGTGTGATATGATGCAGAGGGTCCTTGCAGGTGTGTATGTACACCCAGAAATTGCTTGGGGCTGCATCTATCACATATTTAGGCTTAATTTTCGGGGGGGGTGTGGTTTGGTTTTTGTTTTGGTTTTTTTTAGGTTCATTTTGCAGAGGCCGGTAAGGACTTGATGATATGAATCCAGATATTTCCAGGTATGATGTAGCAGATGGACATTTGGAGCTCAGTGGAGGTCCAGTTTCATTAGCTTGAGCTGTGTTTCTGTAGAGAGAGGTGCCACCTTTGCCAGGTCCGGGCCACTTGTCATTTCCCCTTACACCTTGCATTGAGCCTGCACAAAATATTTTGAAGCCAGGAAGTGAATTGCACTGAGGAACTGGCATGGGGTAAAATCACCCCCAAGTAAAAACAAAAAGAGTTTGGTTTAAACCCAAATTGTTTTCTCAAGCTGGTTCTCTGTGAAGCCTCACAAATTCCCCTGTTGAGCATGGCGGGGTAGTGGCAGTGAAGTGGGAGAGCTGGCCAGGAACGGGTGGAGGCCAGGGTCCAGTCTTTGACTCTGTTGGTTTACACTGGCTCTCGGTTGTAAGGAACCTGTCTCAGCAGGGGAATATTCATGCTGGAAAGAGCAGCAGTTTCATTTTTTCACTGTAGTGGATCTCTCCACCCACTGGTATAATCTTAAAAGAAGCACATCTGTTCCTTTTCCCACTGTGGTCCTCCAGTCTTAGGCTTTGGTCAGGTGAAAGCAAACTTAGAAGGAAGGAGATTATAGAAAATGAAAGAACTAACATGCACCAGTCAGAACAAATAGTCCGTCTTGATTTTCTGTACTGTAGGGTATAAGTAACGTGTGCTTGTTCTTTGAAATGCTGAAAACTGAGTCATTATATCCCAGCATTATCTGAAAAACCACATTTGTTTAATAAGTTTAGACTCATTGGATGTATCCAGACATTACTATGACATAACAAGTACACACTAAAATCCAGTGGTGGTGCAGTTGAACTGAGAGGCATGGAGTTTTGAATTGCCTCCACTTTAGCTGTGAATTTAGTGCCTGTTGATAAGATCAAAAGTGTAATGAGATTTCTGGAGTCAGAATTGTTTATTGTGCTCTGTGTTTTATATCCTGCTTGTATTTATAATGTCTGTTCCAGGTTTCTTCCCTATAGGAGAAAAGCCATGCTTTCATGTAAAGGAGAAGCAGAAGTCAAAAGTCTACTTAAAAATAGATTGCTCTTTAGGAAGCCAAAATCTTGCAATTATTTCTTACTAGTAAAATTAATTACCCTCATTCTAGTTAATATTAATTGAGTAATTGAACACTTCAGTGGAGTCTGTTGCAGGTGTAGTTTACACATTTCCAGCACCATTTCATTGCAGTGCCACACACTGCAGGTTCAGTTGTAAAAGCTGCAGCTTACAGGGTCCCTAGACCTGGAATACACCTGAGAGGAGGTGTAGGGGAACCTCTCCCAGGAGCTGGGGCATGGCCCCTGCCCAGCAGCGTGGGCAGCCCTGGCACAGCCAGCGCAGGCTCTGGTTCTGGATCAGTTCTGGGAGCTGTTACCCAGCCCAGACTGGGGCCTGCTGTGAAGCTGCCATGAAGGAATGAGGATGCAAAGCGTTGTTCTCCCCTGGATGCATCCTGGCCACCACAGAGCTCCTGTCCTTGGGCCTGCTGTGCGCTCATGGTGTGACTCAGTGCTCCTGGTCTCACACAATGACCTGGCTGTAGGGTGTTTTCCACCTTAACTAGGTGTCTGCAGGTCTGTGTTCCGTGCCATTAGCCACCCTCCTCATTCAAATAAAGGTTTGCATTTTACTGTGGGTCTCTGCTATATGCATGTGTTCACCTTTAGTATATCTGTATTGAAGGCTTCATATTTAATTCTGCTGGCACTCTGTAGCAGGTTCTTCTTAAGTAAAAAGAAAACAAATGTCATCATTTTCCCAGTTTTGAAAGTCCACTTAAGGCTGTTCTGTTGGGGTTCATTTTTATAGTGTTTTCATCTTTACTGATGAGTACACCTCAGCAGGTTTGTCCAGAATTAAATAGCAATGTCAGGAACCCAGTGCACGTTCCCCACTCCTTTTCCAATATGCTTCAGTTTTAATTAATTCAGGAGTTTTATTTAGAAAAATAGGAAATTTGTTCAAAGAGGACTGCAGTAATTCCATAAACTTCGAGACTGATTCACCTTTTACCAAAACTGGTTTTGATAAGAACTAGTGTCTTTGTTTTAAAAGTCAGTTCCAAAAATAAAGAAATTCTTCAAATACTTTTCTTTGTGAGGTTGCTGCGCTGGTAGCCACAGGTTATGGCATATGCCTTCCAACCGAACAAATGCCGAGGCTTTGAATCAAAACAGATAAGGAAAAATAAATTGTGAAAGAGGTAAACTACAGGCTGTGTTCAGATTATTTTGTTTGTAATAAGCAGTGCTATTTTTATCCCTGAGGTACTGTAAGAGCTTTTGGGACAACGGCTTCCCTGTTGTTCATCTGTCTTCATACATATGTGAAAGATCCTTCTGCAGGGTTTGAAAGATGAATTGTCAGAGTTTGTATTTAATGTTTTCAAAGAAAAGATCAGAGGAATTTTTCTGTTTAGAGAGGATATTGAATTAAAAACATGAAAGCAGAATTCCCCGAATAATCACTTCTGTGTGACTTTTCTTGTAAAGTTACTTGTGGTGAATTGAAGCAAGGAGAAAGTGACCCTCAGTATCGGTATTTTAAAAATAAACCCTGAGCTCAGCCAGCACGAATCAGGGCCGTGCTGCGGAAGCCGGAGGTGCTGGTGGTGTGCTGGGGGATCCAACCAGCTGAGGCTGGCAGTGCCATTTGCTCGGGGCTGGGGTCTTCACCCTCTGCAGCTGCTGCAGGCAGGATGGTGTTGGCTCAGGCAGGGCAGAACAGCCGGCTGCAGTGAGGTACATTGGCGTCTGTTCTGCAGAGGAATTGGCCCGGGGAGGAATAAATGTGGTGTCAGAGTTCTCTCTCAGATCCGCTCGTGCCTGCAGCAAACACAGGTTCCTCAGCAGCAGAGCAGGAGGAGGAGTCCAGCTTAAGGAGTGACCGTGTTTGTCCGAAGACCAAGAGGAGCAGGGCTCAGCAATCCGAATAAGCCCCAGTGGGATCAGCCATTAAAGGGCTCCCACCGCACATGCAGGTAATTGCTGGATAAATAGCACAGTGTGGTTGCAGTCTTCAAATCTTAACAAGGACTACACCGTCCTATAGTGATTTGTTTATGTAACAGGTAAAGCTCCATTGGAGGCAGGTTCTCCTCATGTTAGGCACTACTCCATCAAGGAAAAGAGGACAATGCCTATGGAAACAACTGGAGTTTTACATTCTACTTTATAAGCTGCCCCTCTCATGGAGCTTTTAAGTTATCTGTGCTAATGAAGAATAATACATATTCACATTTGTTTTTTAATGAACATCATCATGTCATAGATTGCTTTACTCATTAAGCAGTAACGCTTGTGTAAAGTGACTCAATGTTTTTAATCTTGGAGAAAGGGAAATCTTTCTATCAGTTGCTCTCTCAATGTTTTTGACATATTTTGCTTTTGCAGTAATGTTGGGAATGTAGATGTTCTCAGATAAGGTTTTAGGTTTTGTGTTTTGAAATGAAAAATCATGAAGGCATGTACTAGTTTCACAGATAGGAGTATAATTTAAAAGGATCTTAATTTTAGCATAATTAATTTTATTTTTTTTTCTAAGCTTTGGAACAGGCTGGGGAGTTTGCAGGAGCAAATATCTGGGAAACTGATGGAACTGTTGATACTGAAATAGAAAGTAATTAAAGCCTGAGTGTTTCCTGCATAAGAGAGGAAAGCAAGGGTTGTGTGAAAAGTCATTCACAGTGTGTGTAGGTATACTGCATTGTAATACAGGATGCCTCCCTCAACTTCATGCAACAGATTAATCCCAAGTGATAGGTAAGCACTTCTCTAATCTGTGTTGACATTCAACATGATCCAGTTCCACTTTGCTGTTTGACCTTTGCGAGGTCTGTGGCAGAGGTTGCACAGATCAGTCCCTTAGGCCTCCTTATTTAACATAGCAGGTTCTCTTGTTTTGACCCAACATCAGTTGTTCCAGAGTTCAGCGCTCCGCTGAGATGGATGCTCAGAGGTGCTGGTGTGATGAATTAGAAAACCTGTCTTTGGGGAAATGGCCTGTTTGGGGGAGAAAGAGGGATAAGAGGGCTTGATTCACAGTAGGGCTTGATTCACAGTAGGGCTTGACTGTACGACTTAGGAGCAATGGTGACACTTTGGACTGCAGCGAAGTAGGAATTGTAGGTGAAACTACAGACAAAGAGCTTCTGAGGGCTGCACAAACTGTGGAACCTTCAGCGTGTGGCTGAAGGCAGAAGGACAGAAGAGGAGAAGGTGTCCTGGAAGGGACCAGAAGGGCTTACTTGCCAAGGGTGAGTCTTAGAGGATAGATTAGGAGAGGGCCATCAGACCACAATAGTATGACTGTTTAGGAATGTTTATGCTTCAAAAGGGCTGGAAAGTCAGATAATGCATTGGAGAAGCATTGCACTGTCCCATGAGCTTGTAAGAAAGGCTTTTTTTGAGAGCTGTGTTGGTATTTTAATGTGAGTCAAGTATGGCTTGGAAGCTTGAACCTACTACCTGCTTTTTATTATTCTCAATTTTTAAGTTAGAATTAAACTTTTTAAGGCCTGATATGTGTTTGTTGAGTAACAGGGTTAGTGACAATCAGTTAAGTGATTTCAGTTGGTAGTAGAAAAAGTGTCAGGGGTATGTATTGTCAGGAATGATCTGGGCAAGTATTTTTTGCTCCTCCAGCATCTGAACATCCATGCACATATACTGGGTTGTAAGGCCAGAACTTGCCTTTAGAAAAGTTTCTCCCAAAGTTATTGCTGCCCAGGCACAAAGTCTTGAGCGTTATTCAGTGTGTATTCTCACAGTGTGATTCCTTTTCGTGCCTTTCTCTTCCAAAATCTGTCAAAAGGCTTCTATTGGTGTATGAACTGCTTGTTGGTGCAATCTTTGTGGATAAATAGCATTTCTGTTTAGAGGCTTTTGGCAGTTTTTACTGTCTCTTAACTCAGGTTGAAGGACACGATCTCATTAAGGTTGCCTGACTTTTTCTTTGGTACTTTCTTTGATGAATTTAGAGGAAGAACAGGTGAGCAGTTCTAGGAGAAGTAATCTCCCTCTTGATTCTTTGAGTGATCTTCCCACCTGACTTCTTAGCTCACTGTGGCCTGAGGCCAATAACTCGATTTTCTTCCTCGGTTCTATCAAGTGATGTCAGACAGTGACGGCTATTTCTACAGTGAGACTGGAGGAAATAGTAGATACCAGGAGGAAGAATGAAGGAAAAAATGCAAAGAAATTGACAAGTAGCTCATTTGGGGTTTACAGGTGCCTCCTTCTTGTATTTTACATTTGCACTCTTGAGAAACACACATAGGTCTGGGACTACGTCTCTGTGTTTTGTGGAGATGTTGTAGCTGGTGCTTTGAGTGCCTCAGTTGCTTTACTTGGACACCAGTGGTGTCTGATGTTCTTACTGAGCCGTAATATGGTCTGTAGCTTTCTGCACAGTGATGTGGCCCAACAGCAGCATGCAGTCTCCAATGGTTTTTCACTGATTTTTTTTTTTTTGTTTGCACGGTTAATGTTCCGTAGCAGAACATTGTTCCCAAGTGGCAGGACAACAAGGTTTGTGTTACCTCACTCTGCCCTGGAAGGCATGTTACTTCATGTTAGCATGTAACAGGAATGTTACTTCATTTAATAAATTAATAATTCATTTAATAATTAATAATTAGTTCATTTAATAAATTAATAATTTCAGCCATGGACGAGGTACCAGCCAAACAGCAAAGGTCTTCAGCTTTTGTCTCTGTTGCTTTTACCTTTATAATTTAATACAGCACTTTGTTTTTCAGACTAGTTTGGTGAGTGCTGCAGTTCAACCCAGGTTTTTTCGCAGCATTAGTAGGGAAGTATCTCCAGGTTCTTGGAGGAAAAATATGGCAGAAACAGCTGTGGTATTTCAAAATTTGAGTGTACCTTCTTGGGTTTTTCTTAAGTTTCAGGAGAGGAGATTTGTGCTTCTTCAGGGACCTACTTGGCAGGAGTTCATGGGAGACTCTCCTGGCAGGTAAAGGTGCTGATCTTCCAGGACAGCCAGATCCAAGCACATGTAGTCCATTGCAACGTGCAAGAAGACAAACAAAAATGGTAGGAGGCAAACCAGCATGAGCATGGAACTGTTGTTTGAGCTTAAACACAAGCAGGAAGCATCAGGAAGGGGGGAGTGGTATGAATGGCCAAGAGCAATATAAAGTGTTGCCTGGGCAAGGAAGGATGCAGGTAGGAAAGCTAAAGCTCAGCTGGAGTAAGGGATGTGAAGAACACCTGGAGCAGCTTCTGAAAGCACACTGGTAGCAAGAGGGAAGCTGAGAAAAATTTGGGCACACTGCTGTGCCTTCTGCTCAAAGACATGGTGAAGCCAGAGGTATTTAGAGCCTTTTCTGGCCTTGTTTTTAGCTGAATAAACTAATGCTTGTTTTTCGCTGGGCAAAACCAGGAAGTTGTACTCATTCCCCTCAGTGAGGGATGACTGAATGAGAAGAGCTGTCTGATTTGCATTCTGACGTGGTGAGTGACATCAGCTGAAACCCGCGCTGTCGGTCATACCTGGCAGTCTGCTCGGAGCCAGGCACTCACAGGCAGAGCAGCCCAGCAAGGAGGGAGCTGGCAAGTGGAGCATAAGGTATGGGAGGTTAGTGTGTAAGTTTTGCTGGGTGAGGAAGATGTTTTCTGCAGATCTAGGTAAGCAAGTTTGTCTGTTGTGGAACTTTTCTTTGCAGTTTCAAATGTTTGATTAGGCATGTTATGGTTTTTCTGGAACAGAGCTCTCCCAAAAGATAGTGTACACAAGAATTTTTGCCTTTGAACAGAACAGCACATGACTTGGAAAATGAATTTATTCTTGTGTAAACAGCAGACATTAAATAATTTGGTAGGAAATGTCAGCTGGTAGATCTAAGTGAGGAGAACATCTGAAAGCTAGGAAGTTGAGGGTAACTGGACATTGGTGGAGAAACAAGGCTGCACAAATAATTTCAAATTTTCAATTACTTTCTAAAGAAGAGGATATGGAGAACCTAGTCTGGGTGAGGGGGCTGAGCC
The DNA here is from genome assembly GCA_013398275.1 of Promerops cafer. Classification (NCBI taxonomy): domain Eukaryota; kingdom Metazoa; phylum Chordata; class Aves; order Passeriformes; family Nectariniidae; genus Promerops; species Promerops cafer. Next base: position 37,902 of record VZSE01012165.1, read on the forward strand.
TGGAGAACATAGTGTTGGTGATTACGAAGGTAAGGAGGTTGTCGTTTCATTTCTCTTGCTACTGGTCAGAGTTGAAACATCTTATTTCATGCAAAAACAAATGGGGATTCTGCCAGAAGCTGTAGTTTTAGGGAAAAGGGCGTGTAGAGTCACAAGAGAAAGAGATGAGAAGGCTGGGGAACTAGAGAAATAAAGCAGAATTAGCTGCAGGTAAAAAGACATTAATACCAGAACCTGTATATGTGATTGGAGATTCTGCATCAGTTATGGCCAGAGAAACCAGGCTTGTAAAAATCTGCAAAAGAAGTTCAAAGAAATGGAGGTGTAGAGGGTGATGGGTTCTGTAGGAATGTTACTTCTGACAGGGTGAGGAGGCATGCTAGGAGAGCTAAGGTCAATAAGTACTTCATGGACTGGAACTATATGGAAAGGTTTAAATATTTTTCATTACCATGGGAGGACCTTCTTAGGCATTTTTCTTAATTGATAAATTTCAGCTGAGTCCCTTGGACACTGTCCATCTGTGGTTAAATTTGCATTATAAGAAAAGCCTTAAAATGGTGAAGAACCAAGAGAAACATAGTTAAAAAAGGGATCTCAGGCAGGGGAAATGTTGTTATGAATGAGGTGATATCTGAAAGCAGGTATGACTCCAGGATGGCTAATAGAGATGAGGAAGTGGAAATAAACATATCGAAACTGAAGTGAAATTTGAAAAGCTTAATGTATTCCCTTCAGGCAGGAGACTCTAACTAACTAATCTCCATCTCAGTGTGCTGAAAATAATGCTACATGTAATTAAGAGTTTTGTAGCAAAGATTTTTTTATCCATAAATTTTACCAAATCTTTAGTGATTTTTAGTGATTTTTTTATCTATAAATTTTACCAAGTCTTGATATATATTAGAAGAGACGTATAGAAGATTTTACCAAAAAAAAGAAGCAAAAATTATCCTAGAACTATACTGTAATACCAGTATTGTGGTCATTAGTGTGAAAGTTTAAAAAAAGAAAAACCCTTGGAGATGGAGATTAAGATATTAAATGTAGTATAGGTGTTCAAAAGATAGCTTGTGCTGTGTTAGTCAGAGCTTTATTTGTTAAAATTATTTATTTCTGCCTAAAAGAGCTGCAGTGAGTTTTATGTCTAAACTAGTAACTTCTCTTGGGTAGCTCTAACAAGTAGTTTTAGTTGAAAACGTCAGGATTATGGGAAGTATCAAACAAGAAACTGCTTAGAAAAGCTATCAGGAGAGAATTTACCCATGGAGTTCTTGGCTAATTGATTTCTTACTAAAATGAGTTAAAGGTTCAAATGCATAATAGGCAGTGGAAACTCAAATTTAGGCAGTATGGACCAGAGTAGGGCAGGAACACAATGGCTCTTCCAGTTTGAAATAACAGGAACCTTTAGAACTATATGGAGGACTTTGTTTCTTGACCCCAGTTTCTCAGGAAGACAGGACAAGCCTCTCCATTTTGGTCTCCAGCATATCAAGACTTTTATTTTTCTTTAGCCTTAACCCCATGGAAAAATAAAGCAACTTTACTCGAGAAGCAGTGCAACTGCATCCTTGTGGTGGTGTGCTTCCCCATTAACTAGTGATTTCCCCTGTGGCAGTACTGTGCTGCTGGGGATAAGTGCATCCTGGGGAAACTGGCTGCACCAGGAAGGCTGCTGCAGGAATCCCTGCGCTGCTCTGGCAGCCAGGTCATTAACATGATGCTGCACTTAAACTAAAAAGATTTGGCTGACCTAAATGGCTTGGCCCAGAGCCACGGCAGGGATGTTTGTACCTTTGGCATGGTTCACCCACAGACCTGTATAATCCACCTGCAGACAATGGACCATGTCTGCTGTAATTGAGCACTCCAAGGCCTTTGTAGCCAGTTCTTTCCAAGATGTGTTTCTCTCTGTTTCATCTCCACCCTTATCTGCTATATTCACACATGTAAATTTACATGAATATTTGTGTACCTATATATTAATGTTTCGCTTGGGAATGGAGTCTGTAAGTGAAGCAACAGAGTAACTCTTTGAAGACCTAAGCAACAGTTAACATTGCCTGGGTAAACCTGCTTAGCCATTTTACCTGGGAGACAAGGAGTAACCTCTTTAGCTGGATGCCCTGCTTCTTCTCAAACAGTTCTGCTTCAGAAGCGAAACCAAGTATAAACCTGGCCCTGCAGGGTTAACTACAATGGTGTTCTGTGGCTCAGGGTGGGGAGCCCTGCAGTGCTGCTCTGCTGCGGGCACTGCAGATGCAGCAATTCCTGCTCTCCTTGGAGCAGCTCAGCAAGCACAACAGCAGAAACCCTTGTAATGCTGAGGAGTCCGATAAAACCACTATGTCCATAAAACAAAAAAACAAGCAACACCAGGAAAGGCAAGATTCAACAAAGTAAATACAGTGGATGGGACCACTGGGCTGCAGAGTGCAGTTGCTTCAAGACCTTCTGGCTGTGTCACCTCAAAGGAGCTCAGTGAAGTCCACTTTGCCTGTCTCCTCTTGGGGCACTCTGGGCTCGGGAAGTGCCGAAGCCTTGTCCTCCCTTACCGCATGGTGTAGCTGTGATACTTCTCTGGTTTTGATTTCATCCTTACATGTACCTTCTACAACCAACCTAAAGCAGTTCTTTCAGCTATTTTGTTGGCTGTTTGTGAAGTCCTTATGTTGATCTGTCCAGTGTTTCCCACTGTTGTTTTTTATCTCTGTTCTTGCTGAGCTCTGTGTGAGGGGGTGTCTTCTCTGTTAGACCTGTGTTCAGAGCTTGAAGGGCTTGGTTCTGCACGTTACAAAGCTACAGTGCAGGACAGATGCTGTGTGAGGTGTAAAGAACTTCTGAGAAAGAAATACTCTTTTCTGTGGGTGCTCAAAGGTCCTTTTAGACACACCATTGTCTTCAGCTTTCCAGCAGCCTTGACTTGAGAACTTGACCTGTATAAAATGCAAAAGATGTATGTGTTGCTTCATGTAGTACCCTGTTCTGTATTTTTGCAATGTGTGAAGACAGCTGCAAAGATGAAGAAATATTCCATGAGGGTGATCCTGACTATCTGTATTTTGCACATGAGAGTCGATTAGGTAATGGCTATTTGCTTCCTTAGCACACTGAATCTATATATTCTGCCTAAGCAAAGTGGATGTCTGTTTTGTATTCTCCCACAGAGAGTCCCCAGTGGAGTTCAGCTGCTGTTCTCTGCCAAGTGGGGTTTTGTGTTGTTGCCAGATATATACAGTTCTGGAGGGAGAATGTGGGATTGTGTAGCTGCAAAGCTGGCTGTGATGGCAGCTCTCCCCAGCATGCCTTCTGTCTGCACAGTGGGAAAACCTAGTGAAGAAATGTTTTCTGAAGAGCTGAGCCAAGGAGGAAATGTAATTTCTCCCTGGAGTTCTCCTAGGTATTCCTAATGCTTTTCCTGACTAGAGCTGAGATTTTTAACAGCTGAGAAAGTTTACCAACATTTTGAGGTTGGTATGTTCAATGCCTGTAAAGTTCTTTGCGATTCAGGCACCTCACTTAGGTTGTCTGGCTCTTCCAAGCTGGTATCCAGTACTGTCTGAAGTGCAGAAGTTGTTTTGGTGTGGTGCCACCATGCTTCATGGTGACAGGATGTTGAATTCATCGTAGGCTAAGCCCATATACAGTTTGCTTCTACACATTAGACACATTCTTCTCTAAAAATGTAGACTTTTATGGAGAAACTTCTACAGGAAACTTCTATAGGAAGTTTGGAGACATCCTGAAAAAATGGTTCACTGAGGCTTGGGGGTCCGGCACAGCCATCCTGTCCCATGGGCACAGGGCCATGTCACCCAAATGGAGCTGTACTGGTGAGCAGCATGTTTACTGAGTAATCTGAAAAGCTTTTTCTGGCAGGTGTGTCTGTGTGCTTCAGCTAGCTCTCTCACCAGTGAGCTGTCACCAACCCCCATGGTCCTGGCTTCAGGTGTTTTTGCTGGAGCACTAAAGGGGAAGGAAGGGAACTGTTGCTAAAGGATCCTACAGCCCTGCCTGAGGAACAGGTGGTTGGAAGCAGATGTTCCCACCTCCAGACAGCCATGGTGGGGGACAGGTAGGTTGTACTCTAGACCCCAGAGAGCTGTAGAGACTCAAGATTTGGCAGGCAATTCAAAAACTGTTGCATCCTGCTTGTCAGGCTCTTAAAACAGGATTTGAAGAGTCTATAAACCCTGTTTATTTCCATTTTGTGTGCCAGTGGTTTTTGTCCAGGCACTGTCTGGAAGGAGAGCTAGAAGAAGGAATGGAGAGCAGCCTGGAAGTGGGATCAAAACTGCAGTTTCCAGAGGCCCAGAAGCTACACCAGAAAGAAAATAGTGTTGATTATTGTCAAACTGAACTCTGGTAAAAGACCTGGATGTTCTTTTCAGTGCTAGTGAAGCCATACTTCCACTTCTTTTGGTTGCAGTTCTTCAGTATGTCAGGCTCTTGATTTTTAGGAGGATTTTTATGCTGTGGGTTTTACTATGATAAGCTGAAATCAGGCAGTGCACAGTGGAGGAGAAGAATGCAGTTTTCATAAGATGGTTTTCGTTTTTCTTTGTGGAAAAGGGAAAATGTTTTCCTGCTTTCTATATATGATACATAAATTCTATATATGATATATATTTTTCTATAAGTGATTAGAAAGTTTGCATCCACTTACTATCAATTACACATATTTTTAATCAGTTTTGTCCTCAAACCGAATTGGCTGTGCATGTGCCAGAAGAAATGAGTCAAATTTGAAGAAATAGCATCCTGTTCTTCCCTGTTGTAGTCAGATCAAAAGACACATGGAGGTGAATAATAAAGTCCAAATTAAGAAAAGAGGTTGCATTTCCTTCCAGTGCCTGAAGGGAGCCTACAAGAGAGATGGAGAGATACTTTTTACAAGGGCCTGGAGTGACACAACATGGAGGAATGCCTTCAAACTGAGAGACAGTAGATTTAGATTAGATATTAAGAAGAAATTCTTGAAGAAATGAGGGTGGTGAGGCCCTGGCACAGGTTGCTCAGAGCAGCTGTGGCTGCCCCTGGATCCCTGGAAGTGTCCAGGGCCAGGTTGGACACTGGGGCTTGGAGCAGCCTGGGACAGTGGAAGGTGTCCCTGCCCATGGCAGAAGGTGGACGGAGATTCAAGGTCCTGTCTAACCCAACCCATTCTATGACTCCATGGTTGTGATTCAGAAAATATCTCTCAGACTTCAAAATTGTAGAATGAGTTTAACAGAGAAATTGCATCAGAATTAAAGATATCTTCAAAATAAAATGACTGATTCATTTTTTTATTTGATAGGCAGTTCTTGCAGAAAATAGGCCAGGCCTTGGGACTGTGCTTGAAGAGAAGCTTTATAATACTTGGGCCAGACACTTAAATTGTATGCTTTTTCCGTAGGTTTCCTAAGGTGGCATTTCTTGTGCATTGTTCTGATTATCTCAATGGGCATTTCATTGCCATTTCCTTCTTCTGTGCCTGCACGGTCTGTTTGATTTCAGAGCTTGTGTTTAGGATGTTGGTTGTTACCAGCTAAGAATGAGCAATGTGTATTGGAGGGTGGTGCAGCTGATATTTGTGTATGAGGTAGAGTTATCTAGAAATAGTATTTGTGTGTTGAATGGTCATATCAACATTCTGCTGTCCATTTTTCTGCTAAATTCACTGATCATCTATGTAGCATGGTCTTTAAAATTACATTAAGAACCCAGCACAAAATCCACCTAGCACAAAAATTCTTACCTGGAAGTACCTTCCTTAATAATTCAAAGTGAAAAGCTGATTTTTTTTTTTTTCTTTTGTAAGGCAAAGTCTCAGAAAAATAAGTATAATGTATACACACACACACACAGATAATGGAATTATAATCTGTAAATAAAAACAAATAAATACAAAAGATCAAAAACTGAAAAATAAGGATATATACATAAAAAAGTAGAGCAGACTTGTCGCATCCCCACAATACCAAGCTGTAGAGAGGAACCTGAGAAACCTGAGAAGTTTGGCACTAATACTCTGTTGAATTCTGAGGCACTTTTCTCCATTTTACCCCAGTTTTGGTTTGGTGGCGGGAGTCAGCATTTACCAAGCGCACGATAAGAATCTGTGAACAGGTTATCAGTTCCTTGGGCAGTGCTGCGTCCCACAGCTGTTCTGCTTCGACAGCCAGATGCAACCTCAGCAAGGGTGTAATCCTTCCGTGGCTTCGGCGGCTTGTGCTGAAAGGTTTTCTTGTGTGCAAGGCTCACTTCATTCTGGTCTCTCCTCCTTCCAGGATGGCTCGCTCTCTGTATGAGTGGCTGTGGCAGCATGAGTTCTGGCTGCCCCCTGGAATCACCTGGGAGGACATGCAAGAGTCTGAAGACACTCATTACCCTCAACCTCGTGATCTCCTGCTCAGTATCCCTTTTGCTTTAATCTTGGTAGTCCTTCGATGTGCTTTTGAAAGGTGAGTTGTTTAATGCTGTTTGTGGTTTCTTAGGTACAATGGGAGCAGTTTGGGTCCAAAAGCTGGCTTTATTGTCTGTGCCAATGCATGACAAAAGAGGTCCACAGAGACTCCATGTCACAAAGTCTGCTGACATAGATACATTTTGCAGCTCCTTCTTTGCAGCCCCTTGTACTGGCTAAAGAAGTGTGTTGAATGTAGGGCACAAACCCTACTCTTAAGGTCTAATTGCAAGCATTGTGACTTTGTACACATAAAACAGATCAGTGTAGATGAGGTTTATGTGTGTGTTTTGTTGGTTTGGGTGCATTGCGTATTACTTGCTGTTTCTGGGTTGAGTGTGGCAGAAATCATGTTAAGACTCCGTCATACAGTTAAGACTCCTCTGTCTTGGGTGATGGGGATCTGGAGCATTGCACCTGATAGACAAACCTGAGCAAGGTGCATCAGATTGGGCAGAGCCCTGTGCCCTCAGCATCAGCCCTGCCTAGCACAGGGGTGTGAGCGTGGTACCGGCCACCACACGGGCTCGGCAGTGCCGCTGCCCTCCACTGCCATGGGGAGATATTTGTTGCTGCTTCCTCTGACTTGAAGTTGCTACAGACGCCTCAGTGCTGGGCTGCCAGGGTTTCTGCTCTTCTCATTCTGCTACCACATCTGCTTTTGGGGATGCTTTTTACAAACTCTGTGGTATCATCCTTCAGTGATGGCACAAGAAGTTACTCTGACTCAAGGATCTTTCTGGCCAGAACCATTTGAATGTTTTACACATTGCATTTCAGGACAAAAAAATTGGGGATTATGACAAAGGTATAGCAAGAAATCCTGCAGGTATCACTGACTCTGAGTTTAATCATTAAAGTCCTGAACTGGTGCCATTGCTTTATGCAGTTTTGTCAGTAGTTAATGTGGTCCATGATACATGATTTGCTGGTGGAAAACTGAGATTTACTACAGCATTAACCATTGTCAGGACTGCAGAGCAAGTCCCCTTCATGATTTTGAATACAGTTTAAAGTGTTTTTCAGTATATTCAAAACCCAGTATTACCTCTCTGAAGAGGTAATCTTTTGAAATCTTCAATGGTTTTAAGTTTAGAAAGAGGGGGGAAATGACAATTTAAAAAACATTTTCTCATTCTTTTTTGAAAAGTGGCTGCACAACAAAATGGAAATGGACTTCCCTGTAGACTAGAAAGATGTTTCTTCTGCAGATTCTCTGTGACACAAGTGTAGCTTGGAAAAACACATAGAAGTTGAAATGATTCAGAGCTCTTGTATAAGAATGTTTTTATGTAAAAATACTGGCTGTAAGTTGGGGTATTTTATTAAAACCAAATGTGTGAATAATTACTGAAATAATCATTTTAGGATGATACAAGATTGGAATTCAGATCTCCTCTTTGTAAACAATATATTCAGTGTGCATTCCATAAATTCCATGGTTTTTATCCTGCACTTTCCTGGGGACACAGGCATCTTGGTTACCTCTACTCACGTGGAAACCAAGGTGCTCTAGGTAGCCATTAAAACACAAGTGACTCACATTTCTTCCCTGCTGATGCGCAAGACCTGGCTGGACTCCGTACTCTTTCAGGTAGGCCCTGCTGGTCAGTGACATGGATGTGCTTCTGGTGTGGAGCTGGAAACTGGGCCCATGTGCCACACTGACCGGTACTTGGCTGATTTATGGCTCCCCAATGCAAGACATGGCCAGGAAGAAGGAGCCAACCTCTTCCCTGTGGTGGCTCATGACAGGACACGGAGCAATGGGCACAAACAGAAGTGCACGATGCTCCATCTGCACATACAAAAACTCTCTTCTTACTGTGAGGGTGGTGGAACATGTGAACAGTTTCCCCAGAGGGGGAAGGAGTCTGCATGAGCAGAGATACACGACACCCAGGTGGACATAGCCCAGTCAGCCTGCTGGAGCTGGCCCTGCTCAAGCAGCAGAGTTGGGCTGGGTGATCTCCAGAGGCCCCTTCCAGCACCTTTGACTCTGTGCTTCTGTGACTCCATCCCTTTATTTGCCTACCTCCTGCCACACCACTCCCAGTCAATCTAAATATCTTTTTCATCTGCTTTTAGATGCTGATGGCCAAGTAAAAAGATTTTTTCTTTCCCATCCAAGCACTGCCTCAGCTGGGAGTGTTTCCACAGGCCTGGTCCTACTCATTAATTTTAAAGCTGTTTTGATTCACAAACTTCATTAAATAAAAGCTGCACGTCACACCCTTGAAAAAGATAACATCACAAGCCCATTTTACAGGTCCAGGAAACCTATAATCAAGCACTATTTTACCTATGCAAATTACAAGCCAGTGTGCTGAGCTGTATTCTTGTTTATCCTAACTGCAGTCATTTATTTCAGCATGACTTTGTCTCATTCTGAATCATTACTGTTTCACATGCAGTTCATCCTGGAGAAGAAAGCTTCCCCTGTGAAGGTGAGGTGTGAATCCAGCCCTCTGTTTCTCCATTGCCTTATCTGTGTCTTTAAACACTGGCGCTGGCCCTGTTTAAAATAATTTACACCAAGTTTGAGAATTGCAGAAGGAAATGTGTGTTTGTTTCTCATTTTCTGTGTAGATAACCCTGACTGTATATCTTTGTACACCTGGTCTGCAGATCAAAATGAGTGGCTGTAGCTAGTAGACAGGTTTAGGTTTGGTGGCTGTAGCTTGCCCTCTGGCAATTTATTCTACCCTCAGCCACCACCAGCTATTACTTGCAACTGTGAATTGGGTGCCAAGTTTTTCTCTCTCTAGATAGTTCCTGGTGGTCCCTGTTTTGGGATTTCAGACATGTTATAATGCATTCATGTGATTTAACTGTCAGAACTCCAGGTAAATAATAAGAGGCAGGAGAAGTCTGGAGGATTTTCTGCAATGTCTGCATCAGCCACTGTGCTGGGACCAATTGTTTCATCCTTTTTTTGGGCATTAAACTTGTGAAAGAACCTGCTTCCTCAAGGATGGATTTTCCTCTCCACCGCCTGGCTGAACTGGGGATAACTGAGACGGCAACATCCTTCTAAGAGCCAGGGGAAGAGGACCTGCGGTGTCTGGGTGTGGCCTGGGAGAGCTGAGGATGTTGTGGGTGCAGCCCTGGGGGAGAAGAAACAGCTCACAGGTCGTGAAGCAACTCTCCTGTGAGCTGGTTTGTGCTGAGGAAGGTGGGAAAAAATGGATTCAGTGCTGGAGAGTAGAAAGCCCATTACTGCTGCAGTGCTGGGCTATGCCACAGCACTGAGGCAGGAACTGGGGGAAGCAGTTAATGATGTCCTAAGAAAAGAGAGGACCTAGAACTTGGGAACCTCCCCTTTTCCTTTAATGTTTCCAGATTGCACTTGTGAGTAGGAGATATGTCCTGCAACCATAACTTGGAGCTTTATTTTAAGCACCTTTATACCTTAGCAGAACCTTTCCCTGGACATAGTCCTGCAAGGATGTTGGCTTCTCTTCTAGTTACGTAATGTTTAAGACCATTTCTGTAAAAATCAAGCTCTTGGAATGCTATGATTCTAAAGGAATATTGCCAAGTGTTTCTTGCCTGCATGGTTAGTAAAATGTGGTGACTTAAGTGCTTTGAGAAATAGTAAAGCCATTGAAAACCACACTTTACATACAATTTTTGATTTGTCTGATTTTGGACTTGTCCAGGAATTTTTGGGTGTTGGGCAATTGAAAGGAATTGTCAGTGAATTTGAATCGACACAGCTCCCAGATTTCACAAGAGGATTTTAGTCAGAAATACTAGGTCTCTTTGTGGGAGGGTGGTGACAGGGTGTGATCCATACGTTGTACAATTAAAGAAACGGACGCTCTTGATCTGCCAGGAACAGATACTTGAACTCAAAACCAGAAGAAAGAAAGGACACCAATTCTGAATATTTTATTTGGAAATGTACCTTTCTAAAGTTTATTTTGCATAGAGACTTTTGTTGTTGATCAGTAATCAGGAAGGATCTGGAAACAGTTTCCTGTTAAGGTTTTACAGGCGGGGCTTGGTGCAAAGGTGAGGGACACATTGCGGCATTTAACTGAAAACGGACCTGACTCAGTTTGGGCAGCAGCACTCTAGTGAATCCAGACCTTGTGTCAAATGGAACAGACAGTTCACCTGGTGTGAAACATTGTCCTGCAAGCAGGAGAAGGTAGAGACTATGCCAGGAGCACAGTGATAGCTGTCTGCCAAAGGAAAGCAGGAGGCTAAAAGAGACTGTGCGGTTCAAAGAACAGAAGTTCAGATTGCTGCTGTCACTGGTTCTGCATTTATTAGTACTTGAAGGTATTTGCAACTGCCACCCTTATAAATAATAATTAAAAAAAATCCACCCCCAAAGTTAAATTATTTTTTATCTCACACTAACTCTGAAAGCCTCTGCAGAAGGAGTGTAGCCCACTTTTGAAAGGTGGGAGAATAGCAGTTTAAGCCCCTTCAAGGTAAATCCATTTAGTTTCAACTTCAGGAGGTTTTGCACAAGACAGTTTGTTCTGTGATTACTGAATAAAGTGCCTTGGTGAGACCTCTGCCATGTAAACCATGGAGTGAGAGGTGCTCACTGATGGAGGAGTAGGCTGGTGATGAGAATCATCTCCCTGACTGTGTCTGACTCTGAGGGGCACAGTTTAGTCCTCAGATTTACCCTTTTTTCTTGCAGAGAGCTGATAAAGTGCCATGATGAGGCTGTCCTTGCTACTGAGATGACATATCTGTGATGTTGAAATCAGTACAAGCATCATCCTTTTAGGGTTGTGCTTGGAACAGGACTTAACTGAGAACTGAGTCAGAGCATACAGCCAACACGTGCAAATGTCCCTTAGGAAGAATTTCAGGCCTTGATTTCCCAATGATGTTAATAAAAGTAGGATTGGTTCCATAATCATGGGTAAACTCAAAACCTCAACAACAAAGTAATTTTAACTGGTTACACCCTGTCTTCACCCACTGCAACTGGCTTGTTTCTGTTATAGTGACATTTTATGCCATGACCATAAGAAATTGGCAGGAAATATAGAGAAGTCAGAGATTAAACAAAATTAAGAAATTTTTCAGGACACTTTTCAGTAAAATAAATTTGTTGGCAAGCTGCATTGACACCTGACAGAAATATTCTCTTTGTTTAATGTGTCTGGAAAATTTCATACATCTCAGTTCCCAATATGGCCAGATAAGAAGTGTCAATAAGGTTGTTTTCAACAGTAGAATTTATTACGTCTTCCCCTTCAGAGGTGCTTGTATTGATGCCTGATCTTTGAAAGAGAAAGATCAGGCCCACTGTTTAATATAAAAACCAAGATCTAGTGCAGAGCTTAAGGCAGATGTTTTCCCAACTTCGGTGGAGTTTTGGATACTATTGAAATACTGTGTTACTGTTCTTAGCACAGGACCTGCTGGTCCAGTACCACGCTTAATAAACCAATCACTTAATATTAAAAAAGTCATTAGATACACTTAAAACATTTCTTGAGAGCAGTTAGAGCCAAACCCCAGAATTCCCAATGATGGCTATATTCCTTTGCCATCCAGCAGCAGTGCCAGAGTGCTGCTAAATTTCACTGGAACTAGTCAATACTTACCCATGATTTTGTGATCACTATGCATCTTGTTGCCAGCAAGCACACTTAGCCCTGGCCCTTCTTTTATGGTAGAAACATACAATTTTCGTTGGTCTTGGTACATTTTTGAATGTTCCTATAGCCAGTGATGCCAAAGGAATTTCCCAGAGATGATGACAAAGAACAGTTGATACACAGGCAGGTGGGTTGGCTGTGCAAAAGAAAAGTGAGAGCTGTTATATGAGTGAGCAAAATGTGTACTCATTCTGTGGTTTAACAGAAGCTACATCATTCCTTAGGTAGGGGGTCTTTTTATAAAATTGCTTTTAATACTTGTTAATTAAATTAAGAAATGAGTTCTTGAAAAGAAAACTTCTAAAAGACCCTTCTGAAGGATGCTGGACCTAAAATAGTCCCTAAAGACATGCATATGGATTATAAGCTCTATGATTAGCAGAAACCACAGGTAACCACACCAGATAATCACAGCCATAAATATATCCCATTCTATTTTTGAAGTAGAACACCTTTTAACACCTACATAGCTTTTGCAGCTTTTTTAAGCAAAGTGAAAAAAAATCTTCTTCTGTGTCCAAATCATTAGGGAGAACTGATCAGAGGACTTGCCTGGACAGCAGGAGTGACCAGGCAGAGCAGGTCTTGGGCTCAGCACTCGCTGCCTCTGCTTGGTGCTGTCAGCTCAAACCAGCTTCAGTACCAGTTTGCAGTAATACAGAGACACTTCTCCAGTGGCAGTGTGTAAAAGGGAGCAATTAATAAGAACAGCTAATTCTCAAGAAATTCAAGTAAAATTCAGATGATTTGGGTCTTTTAAAAAAAAAAATATTGTTTGACAAGTTTCCTGTTTGTGCTGTATTTATGCAGGATCTCACTTCACACCTTCGATGAGGAGGTTTCCTGCTGCTGAGGTAGAGAAGAGTGTTGGTAGTGGAGGAGTTGAGTTGTTGAGCACAGGAATTCTCTGAACAGTTTTCCTTGGATAACTTTTTTCTATTTGTGCAGATTTAATTTTTTTTCTTTATTTCACTGTGAAAGACTGAAGATGCACAGCTAGTGCAAACATCCATTCCTTGTGACAAAGTTTCTAATTGCCATGTCCTTACTGTGCAACTGTGTCTGATTTATATTAGGGAAGGTGGAGGTAAGTTACTCCAGGAAAGACCAAGTGGCTTCCTGTTTCAGCAGGACATTACTTCTGCATTAATATTACACCTCTGGCAGAGCCTCCCTCTTGATCCTGAGCCAAAGCCTTAGTTCAGGTGGATGCCATGTATGTTCCAAGTTCTAGATCAAGCAGGGAACAACATTTAGGCCTTATCACCAGTGTGGTACTCCCCATTCACTGCAAGCAAGCCAGAGACATGTGATTGGAGATTCAAAAGTTGACAAAGGAGGATATAGCATTTGCCAACCTCATGTAATTTTGAATATCACAGCACAGAGCTCAAAGCAGTAGGGTACAAGTCCAACAGTTTCTACTGTAAGTTTGTGATTTTACCTGCTCAACGTGGTACTCGTGTTTAGATTCACATGTGGGAGGCAGTTGTTATGTACTGCATCATGTTTGAACAGTACTGCAATTTCAGAAATCACTATTCTATTTTTGGCTGACCCTCTATGTTTTCTTTTGCAGAGCTGTAGCCCTGCCCCTCAGTACCAAATTGGGTGTGAAAGACAAGCAGAGACCAAAAGCTCAGCCCAACCCCGTGCTGGAAACATTCTATAGTACACGCCGCAAGAACCCTGGAGAGGCGAGTTCCTTCTTCCTTTGCTTTCCTGTGGATTTAGTGTCTTTAGCCAAAGAAAATCCCATTTGGAATCCTGAAGTCTAGCAAAGCCACTCATCTCTGGAAGCTCAGCAAAAGAAACACTGTAGCACTGGTTACCTGAGAGCAGCTGGCCAGGAGGGTCCTCCTGCAATGCCATCAGCTCTGAGTTCTGCTTCTGAACACCTGGGAGGAAACTGTGTTCCCAAAAGAAATAGTGACAGCTCCTGCTCCCTGTTTACCTTATGCACAGCACAAACTGCAACACGGGGCTCTGCCTGAACATCAGTGGCACTTTCTTACAGTGAGGGTGCACAGGGAGGTTGGGAATTTATATTCTTGGGAAAACTCAAAGCTGTGTGGACATGGTCCTTGACACCTGGCTCTAGGTGGCTCTATTTGAGCAGGGCCCATTGGACGAGGTGATCTCCATGGTCCCTTCCATCCCCAGCCATTCTGTGATGGCTTCTTTTAATATACTGGCAAATCCTGTAAAAAATTAGTCTCATCAGCTGCCTTGAGCTTCCACATTGCTAGTCCCTGCAGCTCAGCCAGTGTGTCTTGCTTGATCTCCTAGTCCTAGACTGGGTCATTCTGTTGCCGTGCAATCCATGAGTGTGAGATTGGCCTTGCAAGAAGCCAGAGTCTTGGTCATCATCACATAGATTGTGAGGGGCTTCAGAAACCTGCAAACACAACTGGTGGGTAGTTCTCCCCTGAGGGGTAAGAAGAGTGGTTTTCAAGAAATTGGCAAGGTGACCCAGAGTTATAATGGCTGCTGCTGATAGGAAAAACCACTAGAAGGATTATGAATTGTCAGGCAATATTAGAATTTAACCTGGTCAGTGAAGTCCCGGGGTGTGAACTCTATGGTAGGGAAAGCAATCTGATTTGCTTTCAGCTTGTTTTTGTAGGCTTTCTCTTGGTCTAGAAGCAATAGCTGCAAACTCTTATCAAGGATGGGTGAGCAGGGGGCTCACCATGCGTTCCAGTCCCAAGGAACAATCCTACTTCAAACACATTGCTTCACCAAGGCTGTTGCAGCATGGTTTGTGCTGCAGTGGGGCATGAGGAGCCCCAGGACATGCAGTACCAGGTTAGAAATAAAGGAAAAGAGGCTAAAATTAAAATGTAGGCATTGATCTGGGTAGTGCAGCCAGCCCATCTTTGCAGCAGTGGGAAGGAGTGTTCTGAGGGACACTTGTCAGTGTGGTAATCCCTGACCTTCCACTTGCCTTTCTGTCCCCAAAATCCAAACATTTCTCAGTATAAATGCTTCTATGGCAGAGATCTAACTCAAGACCTGGCTTTGCCACCAGGTTTTTCCCACAGCTCTCCCTGCACCCCCGTTGCACTGAACTGGTGCTTTTCTCCTAGCAGATCTGGGATACTGGAACAGATCCTCACCATGAGACAGCAGTATGAGGTGGAGCAGGAACTGCTGCCTGGCTCTCTCAGCTCACTGGGTCCACCTTAGGCTGTCTGCTGGCTTCCTTCCTCTCCCATGAGCTCTCAAACCACTGCTTAGAGGCAGCTTTTACTTCTCCAGTACAAGATGAGATTTTGCAGTTACTGGCAGCTGTTTCTTGGGAGGAGTTCCACATGATGGAGCACTTGGAGAATGTAAATTAGCATCTCCATTTGTCTCCACCACCAGAACAGGACTCAAAAAACAGCGTATCTGAAAGCGGCATATCTTAAAATTGGTATTGAACTTATTTTGGACAGCATGCTGTAGTGGTTTCAGTTCGCCAATTTGAGATTTCCCAGCCAATGCACCAAATAGTGTGGTGGTTTCAGTGCTGGCCAACCACAAGTGCACCCACTAGGATGTACTTACTCTTTCCTTGCTGTGAGATGGGATTAGGAAGAAGGCAAAACAGGCCCAAAACTTTAAAAGGGTACACAGAAAGGTTTATTAACAGTAACTAAAAGAAAAAAAAAAAGAGAGAAAAATCTAAAGAAACCCTTCAGAACATTCTCCTCTCCCTACAACCTTTTCTTTCCAACTGACAAATGTAAAGAAACAAAACTCAATATTTTCAGTCAGTTTACCACCGTTAGAATAGTCTTTCACCAGTTCACCTGGGGAGAGAAGTCCCTCTTGCAAATGTCATGAAGACTTTTCCACAAGAAAACAGTTCCCTTGTGGATTCCAACTCTCACGAATAGCAGCCGCCCAGGGAAACCTGCAATCGTGAAGTCCCTCCCGTTTT
>VZSE01012165.1:54332-93384 GCA_013398275.1 Promerops cafer
GGGGGCCCGGCCTCTCTCTCTGCGGCCCCCTGCTCCTCCCCTGCCCGGCAGCCGATGGGGGCCCGGCCTCTCTCTCTGCGGCCCCTGCTCCTCCCCTGCCCGGCAGCCGATGGGGGGCCCGGCCCGCGGCAGGAGCCGCCCGGCCCCATCTCTCCCCACGGCCCCCTCCCCCTTCCCGCCGGCCGGGGGGGGGGGGGGCCCGACCCGGCGGAGACGGGGCCGGGCCGGCCTTGTTACCGCTCTGCCGGCCGGAAGGGAAAGAAACTTTTCCCGAGATATTTGTCGTTAACAGGGGCGTTCACAGAGGCGTATGAACTTTCTCAGTGGTGTAACAAAGTGTCAGTTCTCAAAGCTAATTACTGATTAGTTGTTTTTGTCAGATACAGAGGAAACTGCCAACAGCTTCCCCTGCACCACTTCCAAAAGTGCCCCCTGTGCAAAACCGCCACATATGCTCAAAGTATGTAGGCCACTCTCACATGATACCAATTCAGGTAAATGCATTCCATGAAAAACTATTGCTTTAATTAAAAAATAGAGCTATCCATGATGACACTTCCAAGTAGGAATATAAAACATCACAAACTCTTAACAGCCTAAGGACAAGAAGGAAGGTAATTGCAGGATTTCTGTGAGTTATATGTTGAAGAATTACCCCTAATAAGTTTAGCACAAGAGGAGAATATCCAGTAGGAAATTGATGTTGCCTCTGCTCATGACGTCCATCATGATACTGCATCAGAATACTGAGAGGCGTGACAAGATTCATTGCAGAACTACGAAATATTATTTAAGCTGCAGTGATCTTTTTTGGAGTGACAGATTTGAGGGATTTGGTCCCTGAAGACAGGGTGAGGAAGTGATTAGGCAATGAACTCATGTGAGGAGACAAGACCAATGTGAAACTGGGGGAGTTTGTATAAAAAATGAGAAGTTTCAACATTAGTATTTATAACCAATTGATTAGAGTGGAATGGAGAGATTTTCTACTATCCAAGATCTTTACCCTAGGAATGGATAGCTTTCAGAAAGATGCCTTAGCCTGAACAGACTTAGGCTGGCCAGGGGCTCCAGCTGGGCTCTGTGGTGGGTCAGATGAGATATTGCCCTGTCTGACATTTGAATCTGGATCTGAACTTGCTGCCTCACCTGTTTTCCAGGGTGAGCTGTTCAGTTTAGCCAAGCAATGTGACCTGCCAGTGAGGAAGGTAGAGAAGTGGTTCCGGCGCCGGAGGAACATGGACCGGCCCAGCCTGTCGAAGAAGTTCAGCGAGGCCTGGTGAGCAGGAACACAAGCCATGAACTCAGGTTTTCACCGAAACTGAGCTCCACAGACAGCTCACTGCCCCCCCCCCNATCTTGGGTCTTCCCTATCCCACTTGGCTCTGCTATAACTCTCTGCTGCTTCTCTGTTACAGAAACATTTCTTGCTTTTCCCCCTTATTTGCAGTCCCAAGTCTCCTTTTACTGCTGTACCTTTATTCCTTACTGGGCCCTTGTTTCTGACTTTTCCTGACTTTGTCACACTGGCATCCTGCTTTGACACACATTTGAACCTGAAAAACTCTCTGCGCTTTGCTGCTGCTTCAGTACCTACTAAAAAGGCATCCTTTCTGTTGCCTTTCCCATAGTTTCCCTTTGCCTCTCTGCAAGGAGATTCCTGCTGCACCTTTTCTGCGACTATTTTGCACACTGTTGCTTTCAAAAGCTACAGGCAGCAGGCTGGATTGGATTCTGATGTCATTTGACTTCAGCATCCTGAAAGTCATAAACCGGCACCCTTCCACAGGGGTGGAAGCTTGTGAGCAAAGCACAAAAACTGCCTTGGAAACAGCTGTGTGGAAATCCTCCTTGTTATGTGGAGGCACAAAATAAATCTCAGGACAGATAGATCTTAATGTTAGTCCTGGCTCAGCTTTCCGCAGAAAAGGAGGATTCTCCACAGCTTGGTTGGAATGCCTTATTTACAAGAGGCTGCTCTGCTATTTGTGTAAGGAATTGGGTTCCCCCAGGAAAGCCACATAAGCAAAAGAAATCATGAAATACCTGGAGTACTATTCATCTGTCTAAAAGTGTGTATTCATAGGGTAGGCATCAACTGTGAGCTCATCAGCATGTGCTCCATTTAACACTCCACCTGTAATTCAAAACCTGTGCCTAATAACCCTAATTCAAAAAAAGAAAAGGATGCATATTATTTGTTTATAATATTCCATATAGTTACACATATTTACAGAAACAGTGAATAAAGAGTCGTAAAGCAACAATGTTTATTCTGCCTCCATCTGGATGAAATATCAGCTCTCCCACAATCTGATGACTTGTAGTAAATAGGAAATAGGAAACAGTAAATAGGAAACAGTAAATCCTTTTCTGCCTCAGCCCACTGAGGATCCTTCCACCCACCCTCTGTCACCATGTGCAGTCTGTAGACAGAACGTCTCTCTGATGTGACGTAGCAGCTTTGTAGAGTTCATTTTTGTCTTGGAATTCCTGAGGGTTTGACAGGTGGAGTCTCTCAAAATGCAGTTACATCTGAATTGTTATGGAGACTTTTGGAAATTAAAGGACTGGTTAAGATGGTTTTACTCCTTTTAATATCTCCTGTGGTTTATTTATTAATAACTTGTTCATTCTGTTGGGCTGAAATTTCCCTCATTCGTTACTACACGTGTGAATATTCAGGTGACCTGCCTCTGTCAACTGAACTGGGCAAACAGTTTGTATGTACTTCTCTGTGGGTTTAATGTTGGTAAATAATTACTGGCTCCTCACTGGGCCAAACATGACAGTAATTAGTTACGGTACATAATAACAAATTTAGCAGGCCGGATCTCCAAAGGCCTAGGAGAGAGATTGGCATTGTTTCACCTTTACAAATGCATCTGCTACTGCTAGGAAGCTTTGGGATTATTCTCCAGAGGATTTTAGTCAGCAAGATTCTTGTGTCTTCTGCCATCTCTACAGCAAAGGAATTGCTCTTTGTGAAGTCTGTGAAATGTGCTGGTAAAATGCAAAGAGCTGCTCCTGTTTTGGTCAAACCTTGAACATACTAGCATATGTCTTTGCCTTAATAGTGTTATTCTTTTAATTAGTGTGAGGGTACACGACTTGCATCTCAGGGGTTAATGAATGGGATTCTAATGCCCTTTGTTTTGTTTGTTTGTAGCTGGAGATGTACATTTTACATCATTTCTTTCTTCACTGGACTCGCTGTCCTGTACGATGTGAGTACACATGCAGTCACCTGCTGTTCTACCCAGCCAATGGCTGCAAGAATGGCAGAGTTTGTTGTCAAACATGCCTTTTCAGGTCTTCTAGAGGTTTTCCATACAAGCTGGTGTGTATTCCCTGCATAGGACACTTAGGAGACCACAGACATACTGGACCATGCTTATTTTAAGGACTCCAGAACCAAGATGTTTCCTCTTATTCTGCAAAGCAGAAGGCAGTTGGGACTGTGTAAATTTCTGCAGGGTAGGAGATAGAACACTTACCTAAGCTGGAAGCTGCAGGGCCTGTTTGTGTGTTGTATCCAATACCTCTTTAAGGTAAAGAAATTGGGCTTCCTTTGGTGCACAGACTGCAATTTAATAATTTTATCTGCTAATTTTCTTTTCCTTACCCAGGGTGCAATTGGTTCAAGCTCATGCCTCAGCCTTGTGTCCAATTTGATAAATAGTGAGTTCTCTTGATACAATTTGTACTGCCTCACCAGGCAGAAGTGGTAACAGGAGCCATGGGTGTGCTCTAGTCCCTGAGCTGTGGTCACTGAGCTGGGACTAGGGGCACTGGCCATCTGCTGTCTCTTTTAAAGGTTCCCCTGACTCTTTTGCTGTGTCTGGTTCCCTAGGTGAGCTTTGCAAAGGTCTTCTGGTACGGTCTGATGAGTTAAGTGATGGAAAATGTGCACATCCCAAGGCAGCAGGCACAAACTGTCCTTGTAACCTCTCATTGTCACAAGTGAAGGACTTTTGAACTTACACAGACTTTCAAGTTAGATTATAAGGTACTCAAAAGTATGAGGATTATAGCATGAGCTAGCTGAGGAGTGAAGGTATCTGAATATCTGAAGGTATCTGTACTGTGGATCTGTACATCAAAGCAGGACACTGTTCTTTGAGACCAGCTATTGAAAATTGGTCTGGATCACCTGCTTAGCATTGTACAAGAGCCCTATGGCAACAAGGGACAAAATCATATTCTTCAGCATGTTATCTGTCCATTATATGGATGAAATACCATTTTCACTTTTTGTGACCCATGTCTTTATTCAACACACATCTTACAGTTTTCACAAAAAAGGGAGACATCCATCCTACAGACAGCACCTCTAGATCCTGTAGCAGATACGTTATTCTGTTACCTAAATTGTACTATAATGACTACTTTAAAAAGGAGGACAAAGAACTAACATGATAGGGCGTATATACATGTGAGATTTCCTGACTTTCACATGTTTACTTTGTAACCTAAGTAGCTTTTTAACATGCATTTGTTTTTGTGAGACTCCTTTCTTTAGGAAAAAAAGCAAATGTTTAAATTCTGTATTAGTAGTTTTGGACTGATAGCAAAAACCTCTGCCAGTGAGTCAGTGAAATAGCCTGTAACAAAGGAAAGTTATCTTCCAGTAGGCCACCAGAAATTAGCTGTATTTACTGAGAATAGAGGAATAATGGAATTCAGGGATCTGGAGTTCCTTTCTAGCTTAGGTAAACAGTATGCCATAGTTGTTTCATAGTTTTTGCTTTGTCCTTTCTGGTTCTATATCACACATCTCTCCTGGTTCTGCACATGTATTTGCTGTAAATTCTACTCCCAACCTCACTCCCAGTCAGCAGGTACTGCATCTGTTCCAAATCACCACCGCCCCTAAAACCACTGCCTCCTGCTTCGCCTCTTTATCACCCACACACCAGCAGTGCTCAATGAGAAGAAGAAATGCTGCCTTCTTGCCTCAGCTCTGGTACCTGGAGCCCTGTAGAACTTAGAGAAAATTACCCTCATAGGTGTGAGGCACTGCTGTGTTCTGTGAGCTCTGACCCAGTCTGGGCACAGCTCCGAGCAGAGCATGCTCCCTGCAGGGAGGACGCTGGAGGACTTCAGTTGCCATGTCTCTATGAAAGTTTCAAAACTGCCAAGTTCTAAACTACCAATTTGCTATTGAACAGAGTAGTATCTTTTCAGACATCTATTTCTTAACAAACTGCAGCATAACCTTCACTGTTAAAGGAAAAGCCACATACCTGACACATCAGTTTTCAGCCTTCTATCCACATTTAAGTGTTATTGTCTAAATCACAGATATTTCTAATTAAATACTTGTAAGATTATTTTTAAATGCTCAAAACACCACCTCCTCAAGCTTGTAGAAGACTGCAAAAAGTTGGGAGAGGTCTTCTCTGAGCCATTTTATTTGGGACGGCTAAGTAGTGTGTGAGATTTCAGGCAAATAGCCACAATTTGGAAATGTCACAAGCAGATGCAAGTCCTTGTAGTGCAAATCTCCTGGCAATTGGATTCCAGACAGCGAGACCAGCTCTGCCTGTAATAAAACACAACAAAGTCTATAGTAGTAACAAACGAAAGGAATCAGACAATTGATAAGAAAATAACTCCGCTGATATTCTCACATACATGTTGCATTTTTGTTACAGAAGCCTTGGCTTTGGGACCATAGAGAGTGCTGGACAGGATATCCACAACAGGTGAGTCGCACAAGAAGGAAAATTGCTGTATAAATCTTGTATTGTGTTTCTGTATTTTTTGAAAATTAGATTATATTAGTGACAAAAACAGGACACTGAATTAAATTCAGACACAGAAGGCCTAAGAATTCAAAGCCAGACCCTCACCTGGAGAGAACATCTTTGTTCCTGGTATCATCTAAACACAAGGGAAGATGAATTGGCAGAGCACTTTGTCACTACCAAGAGAAAATGAAGACATATGTTCCAGGGTTTTTTGTCTGACAGTCAAAGCTAGAGCAAGACCCCTTGACTGTGTGTGGAGGTTGCAAACCCATAAAGGGAAAAGTAGTGCCCAATTCTAACAGCGTGAGCCACAGGAAACGTAACGGGGCAAATGACTGAAGAGTGAGGCAGTGCCTTTCAAGATGAGTCTGAACAATCCAGTATTGCTTGAAGGCAAAAATTTTAGGGGCAAATCTGTAGTGCTGTGTAAAAATTAAACCATCCAAACAAGTGCGGCTTGAATAGGAATTAAGACTGAAAGGATCACTCGGGTCCTTCTGTCTCCTGCTCTGTACATTTGTGGTACATGTCTTGTCAAAAACAATGGGAGCCTCCATAATGGCACACTGTGATGGACTGACCCTGGCTGGCCACAGTGTGCCCACCAAGCCCATTTTTCTCTCTCCTCCTCAAATGGAAAGAGGGGAGAAAATATAACAAAAGGCTCATGAGTTGAGATAAGGACAGGGAGAGAGTACCCTCCAGTTACCATCACAGGCATAACAGGCTTGACTTGGGGAAAAATTATTTTAATTTACTGTTAATCTAATAAGAAATAAACCCAAATCTTAAAAACACCTTCCCACACCCTTCCCTTCTTCCTGGGCTTAACTTCACCCCCACATTCTCCCCTTCGTCCCCTGCAGTGGTACAGTGGGATGTGGAATGGGGGTTGTGGTCAGTCCCTCACACCTTGTCTCTGCTGCTCCTTCCTCCTGTTCCATCTCTTCCCCTGCTCTGGCAGCAGGGTTCTCCAGTGGGAGACAGCTCTCCATGAACCTCTCCAGTGTGGGTCCTTTCCACAGGATGCAGTCCATTAGGATTGCTACATTGTGGGTCCACCACAGGTCCACAGGTGCCTGCCCCAGCACAGGGTCTCCACAGGCTCAGAGCTTCTTTAGGCCACATCCCCCTGCTCTAGTCAGGGGTCCTCCAGGGACTGCAGGTGGATTTCTGCTCCTTGTGGACCTCTGTGAGCTACAGGGGCACAGCCTGTATCACCATGGCCTGCTGGGGAATCTCTGCTCCAGCACCAGGAGCTCCTCCTCCTCCTGCACTGGCCTGAGGGTCTACAGAGTTGTATCTCATATTCTCACTCCTCTCTCCATACCACTCTCGCCCAGCAGTTTTTTCCATTCTTAAATACATTGTCCTCAAGGTGCTGCCATTGTTCATGGAACCAGTGGCAGATCCACCTTGGAGGTGTCTGGAACTGGCTCTGTTGGACAGGGGGCAGCTTCTGGCATCCCACAGAAGCCACCCCTGCCCCCACCCCCCTACCAAAACCTTTCCATGCAAATCCAACACACACACATTTTCCGACATTTGTAACAACCAGAAAAGACCAAAACCAGGGCTGGTCGTGTCCCACTGGCAAAGAGCAAGTCAAGGACAAATCTGTGTATTAGCAGGAACAACAAATGTATTAATTACAATTTCTACTAAACAGACCATGCCCTGTGCTACAGACAATGACAAAAGAAACGCCAGTTCTCCCAAATAGTCTGATCTTCTCCAGGGGAAAAAATAGTTTCTGATCCAGAGCTCCTGTTTGGATAACCTGGAGTGTGACCAGCACATACCAGCTAGGGAGATGTTCATATCCTCCCTAGAAGCCCCAGGGCATCCAGCTGTGCTTCCTCTTGTGGCCAATCACTGGTGCTACAAAGGAAAACAAACTAAAATTTATGAAGGCCATAAATAACCAGTTGGTATTTGGGAGCACAATACTTCACGTTCCTTTGGAAATGGTTGCAAAACCCCTTTAGTCATAGTAATTATTTATCAAATAGATTCAGGTTTAAGGAGGTCATAGAATGCCACAACAGCAAAAATTGCTTGTTAAGTAACAAGATCTTGCTGAGTGGGTCTAAGCTTTCTGTTTCCTAGCTGTAAAAGCCCAGATAATTTATCCAAAAGAATGTGAGTTACATTTCCTGCTGGGGTTGGATTTTCCCCCCATTAGTTTGATTAAACTGGAAAATCTGTGACAGAATGCAGGGTATCTGAAGCATCTTCAAGTCTAAAAAGGGAATGATTTATTCAGCTACTCCTTTTCCACTATAATGAATTGGTTTATGTCGTTTTTAAAACTCTGTGCTGGTCTGCTCAGGAATCTGAATAGTGCTGAAGAAATCCTAAAAATATTCAGGATCTTCATGGTGGTTCCCTAAATGTTTGACATGGTGTGGTAAAGTGGAATTTCCCCTGCTGTTTGATTTCATCTTGGCACAGATGACATTTAGTGAGTGAGTGTGTTGTTCAGTTGAAGTATTTCCCCCTGTAGCTGCAGGAGCCAGCTTTGTTGTTTTGGTTGTAGTATTGGGTTTTCACGGCCTGGTTTTGGTAGCAGGGGGCTACAGAGGTGGCTTCTGTAAGGTGGTGCCAGAATCTTCCTCCACGTCCAGCAGAGCCAACCCCTGTCAGCTCCAAGTTGAACATGCCACTGGCCAAGGCTGGGGCAATTAGAAATAGTGGTAACACCTCTGTGATAACAGATTTAAAAAGAAAGAAAAAAAAAAGAAAAAGTTATTGCACAGTTGTATTTGCAGCCAGAGAAGAGCAGGCTGAGAACATGGGAGAGGAACAACTCTGCAGACACCAAGGTGAGTGGAGAAGGAGGGGCAGGAGGTGCTCCAGGCACAGGAGCTGAGGTTCCTCTGCAGGACATGTTGAGGAACATGGTGAATCAGCTGTGCCCCTGCAGCCCATGGGGATCCATGGGGGATGCAGAGATCCACCTGCAGCCTGGGGGGATCCATGGGGGATGCAGAGATCCACCTGCAGTCCGTGGAGGAGGAGCCCACACCAGAGTAGGGGGATGCCTGAGAGAAGGCTGTGACCCCATGGGAGACCCATGGAGAGAGGAGTCCTGCTCCTGTGCTGGAGCAGCCTGTCCTTGAAGGACTGCACACCATGGAAGAGTGACCCACACCACAGCAGTTTGGGAAGGACTGTTTTCCATGGGATGAACTTAGGCTGTGCCAGTTCACAGAGAGCTGTTGCCTGTGGGATGGACTCACATTAGAGACATTCAGGAAAAACTGTCTCCCATGGGAGGGACCCCACAGTGCAGCAGGGCAACCATTCCTCTCCCTGAACAGCAGGAGAAGCCATAGGTGATGAACTGACCATAGCCCCCATTCCCATCTCCTTGCATCACTGGGTTGAGGGGCAGAGGGAAAGGTGTTTTTAAGCATTTATTTCACTTCTCATGATCGTGCTCTGATTTTGTTAGCAATGAACTTAGTTCATATCTCTAATTAGAGTCTGTTTTGCCCATGACTGTATTTGAAGAGCAATCAAATCCCAGTCCTTATCTCAACTCATGAACCCTTTGTTATATTTTCTCTCCTCTGTCCAGCTGTGCAGGGGAGTGACAGAGTGGCTTTGGTGGCTGCCTGGCATCCAGTCAGCATCAATCCACTACAGTTGTCTTTTGCCTTGAAAGGAGTTTTCACTTGCAGCCCTTGCACTAATGTATCTGATGGGTATTTCCCTATCTCTCCCTCTCTCACAGCCTCTCCAACCCTCCCTGTTCTGGTACTACATGCTGGAGCTCTCCTTCTACTGGTCACTGGTCTTCACCTTGCCCTTCGACGTGAAGAGGAAGGTGAGTGGCAGTCTCAGGGGAGAATCAAGTACAAACAGGATACAAGCTTAGGTAAGAGCATGTGTATAGTGCTAGTCAAGGTTTTGTGGCACTCTCTCCTTCCTCATTCACAGGAATTTTCATTCCCAGTCACTGGCTTTCTCTGCTCTGGGAAGTGGAGAACACCCACCCTGACATAGAAAAGTGCAAAGTACTGAAGAATTCTCAATCCAAACTTAAAATCCAAACATAAAAATTGCTCATCTGTAACTCTTCTAGGCTGCACTGATCATAGAGACAGGAAAAGATGTGGTTCTCTGCCAGTAAAGCTGCTTGTGTTACTGGTGACAGTGTCCCAACAGACAGGGTGCAGCATCAGACCATGGCTGGTGGAAGGACAGAATGTTCTTTGTTGTGAGATCCTCAGTTTACACCACGAGCTCTTCATTCATGGGTCTCTTGGTTGCCTACATTTCTAGAATGCATTTGGTAAAAGAATTACGTGGGTGAGACTTTGTAGTGGGAGGTTTCTTAGTCACTGGGTAGAGAGATATCATTGCTACCTGCAGGAACCACGCTTGGACTGGGGCACGAGGTGCATTATGTATTTTATTTTCTGCTGTTCCCCTTCTCATCAGGATTTCAAGGAGCAGATAGTCCATCATGCTGCAACCATCTTCCTGATCAGTTTTTCATACTGTGCCAACTACATCCGCATTGGGACACTGGTGATGGTGATTCATGATGCTTCTGATTGCTTCCTAGAGGTGAGCCAGGCAGAGCCTAATCAGCAATGGTGCTCTTCAGTCACAGAATGTCCTTCTATCTAACACAACATGGGCCAAGCACTGAGGTATTCCACAGATCCCTTGTGCTGCTCCATTGACCCAGCCAAGGGTGCCCAGCTGAGAGCTGGGCAGAGCTGTGGTTACCTGCATGCAGGTTATGTCATATCTGTCTCATATCCCCCTGGAGCGTGTGCAGATGCTGTCTTGGCTGCTGTTTTATTGTTCTTTCTCCTTCCAGCCAACTAAGATATTCAATTACATGAAGTGGAAAAAAACTTGTGACAGCCTCTTTATGATCTTCTCAGCTGTTTTCCTGATCAGCCGCCTGGTCATTTATCCCTACACGTGAGTCTGCTGCAGTGAGGGGACATGGAAAAGCTGCCTTCTGAGAGACAGGACGATTAGCTGGGTGCTGCAGCCTTTGTTTTTTGTCGTGGAGCATGTGTTCCTCCCCCTTGCACAGGCTGAAGTGCCACATGGCTGTTGCACCTGCCTCGGGGTAAACAAGGGTGCTCTTTGAGTTTATAGAGCAGTCCTGGAGCCCTGGGCCAGTGGCTCCATCCTGTGTGCTTTGGGTGGGGAACTGACAGTTGGCTCACATGTGATAGGTAAAGATGGAAGTGGCTGATCTGAAACTTCCTCTGTGACTACAAATTTCTGGGGCTTAATTGTAGCCCTGTTAACAACATGCTTTCCCTCCACTGCAATCCCCTCTGTTTTGCAGAGTGCTTTATAACACCTACTATTACTCCATGGAGATATTCCAACCCTTCTTTGGATACTACTTTGTGAATGTTCTCCTGATAATTCTGCAGCTGCTCCATGTCTTCTGGTCCTGCTTAATTATTCACATGGTCTACAAGTTCATCCTCCAGGGCACGGTAGGCATCAGTTTGTAGTATTCTTTACATCACATAGGGAGGGAGGGTCCACCAAGACTGCTTGAGAATATGGGGGTCCATCTGGCATGGATTCCTTATTGTTCTATTCAGATTATACATGTATATTTCCAACAGTGAGGTGGAAGGAAACTCAGTAATATTAGGGAAAGTTGACTGAAAAAATTTTTATGAATCACTACAATATTGGGTCCACTTCTGATGTTTATATTCAACAAAAATGTGGATTGGACTCCAGGACAGATGTCTGTGAACAAAGCCAGTGACATCCGAGTAAAAATCCCAGCACTTTGTGCAGTGAAATTTGCATTTGTAACAAGACTAAGAAATCAAGGAAGGGGAAATTGTCTTGATTGGTGAGGTCAGTGCAGAAGTGTTTCCCATATTGTACAGGATTTTCGACTACAATTGTGTTACGGTGCTGTAGATTTCACACAGTAGGTATTTCTGTCTAAACCAGCTGCCTAGGTTCTTTTTGCAGCAGTGGAGGGCAACAGGCATGCCCAAATTACGATCCATTCCATACTGCACCTGGCAGTGCTGCTCAACAGGCACAGAGCAACCAGAGATGAGTATCTGAGTTCCAGCTGTGTAAACTGAAATGAAATGCATCCCACATCCCACTCTTTCTGGCCTGGCAGTATTTGCTGCGAGTCCAAACTGCTGCTCAGCGTGAAATTCGTCCCAGAATCAAAGCCATGACTGACCACATGCCAAGGATGCAGTCCAAGGTGACCAGTCAGCACCTTGTGGGAACTGACCTCAGAGCCCAGGATGATTTGTTTCATTAGTATCCACCTGAGGAATTCTGGCTTACAGGAACTGAGAGAAAGCATTAAAGGCTCCTTTTTATCCTGATTGTTCCCATTTTCTTTATCTGCCTTCCCATAAGGTAGCACAGAGGAAATTACTTGCAGATCAGGAAACAGGGCCGGAAATGAAGACACAACTGAAGACAGCCTTTTATTGTTTCCCTAGTTTTTGTGTGGGCTGAATTACCACTGCAGTTACTGTAGTGTAAAATGATGACATAATAAATAGTCTTATTAGAAAGAAAAAACCATCAGGGAGGAAAATCCTGAAGCATTTCCAGAATTGTTCCTATTTTGTCTAAAATGGATCTGCCAAATTTGATATAAAATTTTTTTAAAAAACTTTCTGTACTGAGCACTAGAAAGCACAAAAGAATTGTCCTAAGCATATCTGTTTCAATGACAGTATTTAGTAGCCCATAGCAGTATCAGCAAGCATACAGGACATTCTCTCTTTGAGAGCCATGAAACTCTTGGTGAAATCAGTTCACGTTCTTCTTGCAGGCCTTTCTGGTCTCCACAGTTTTCCTCTCTGGCTACAGGATAATCTTTGCCACCTTCTCACATGATGTTCCCTAATCCCAAGTAATTAAACTCAGCCTAGATCCTGAAGTACAAGTTTCATTCCCTCGTAGAGGGAGCAGCTTTATAGTTCCTTTGGGAATCTTGCCAGATTTAAGGCCTCAGCCACATTCTCCGGCTATGAATGGATATATTTAGAAATACTGACTACGATTTGTCCTTATGCTGCAGATCAAGACTCCTGCCTATTTCCTGATCTGTCAGTTCCAGAGTGATCCAAGGTGCAGGTTGTTCACAGCAGACAGTATCTCCCACACATATTGTCCTTGGAGGCAGATTGAATTCAGTGCAAGTTTAGATTTTTACAAGTCCTGTCTGCATCTGGTTGTAGTGATCTCTGGAAAGAGCATGAGCCGAAATAGAGTTCTCAATATGATCTGGGAGTTCTCAAGAAGAATGGACAGCCATAAATGGAGACTAAATTTCTGGGCAGCACCTGATTTGCCCCTGAGTAGGTTCTAAAGCTCAGGTCACAGAAGGGGTTTGCAGCTTTCCCTCTTTCCAACAAGGAGTGTGACACTATGAATTTGTCCCCAGTACTGGCATCTTATATGGCAGAGTAGAGACAGCCTGAGAAGCCAGGAAGTACTGAGCTGCTTTTTCTAAACTGCCTTTGTATCCCATTATTTCTTTTTTGCCTTCCTTTAAAGGCAGTTAATTAAATACTTACAGAAGAGGATCACAGGTCTCTCAGTCAATAACCAGCAAAGAGGAAAAGCCTGACCATAAAACTGAATGTAGTCAGAGTGGAGTGGCTTTGTGTTGAGCCTTTGGGAAGCATGTGTTTCCAGCCTGTCCCAAGCAGTGTTGTCAGCCTGCAACCACCCAGGCCATGTAGGCAGAAGTTAGCTCCTTGTCACTTTTGGAAAGTGTAAAAGAGCTTGATTAACTGCCTCCCCCATCCTTCTCCCTCATGCTGATGACCAGGGCAGCAATGATGACCAGGGATCTCCTCAGGCTTACACAGTTGTCCTCAGTCCGGGGCATTTGTGGTTTCGTTCTGCTTTGCAGCCTGTAATTCCTAATCTCAGGAATTGTGTGTATCAGAAATGTGTATCAGGATCACAGATGAGATACCAGTGAAATCAAAGAGGCAGGGAGAATCTGTTCCCAAGGATAATGTAAAAGCTGAGGGGACAGAGCAGGACTGTGCTGAGTGGCTGAGGCAGCAGGTGCATGGTCAGCCTGTGGCTCAGCCACCACTGCTGCTTGTGCGACTGCTGTGTTTATCTGGCTTCTCACTTAACCTGTTTTTGTAGATGGAAAAGGACATGAGAAGTGACACAGAAGAAAGTGACAAGGATGAAGAAAGAGATAAAATTAGAGAAAAAGAGAAAAATGGGATCACATGTTTCAGCAACGTCACAAGCAATGGTTACATCCGGAGGAATGGGTCTGAGCCCCTGGACAACAGAGCCCACCTTGCCAACGGCCATGCCAAGGAAAGATAGCTGCTGTCCATGTGCTGCTGGTCTGGCCTCCAGTGAACCCAGGCCATCATCTGTAGAAACAGTTCTGCTCACTGTGTAGATAAACTGGAGTGCAATTGCAGTATTGTAGCTGAATTCCTGCTTCCCGTAAACCGTAGTGCTTATAGTCAGTGATATTTGAAGGAAGTTTTTTGTCTTCCTTCAGTAAAGGCTTACTATAGGTTGTAGCCTCAAAACAGATAGCAAGGGATCAAAGTGGTTTGACTTGTTTAAAGACTGTACCATAATTGTTGTCAAATGTGTTAATCTTGAAAAATATTCTAAAAATAAAAAGGTGGATAAACTCTGGCAGTGTCAAGTTTTACCCACCTAATGTTTGATAGGAATCTGTTTAGCCTGGATCAGCCTCTGGAGGCCCTGGCCTATTGCCAGTAATTACTATGGCTGAAAAGTGATAAATCTTATCACTGGGATACCTCTTCTGAGAAAACAGGTGCCCTGTATACACGTACAAGATTAAAACTGAGAATAGAGAAATGAAAGCTTTGGAAAGGCATAAGATAAAACATGTTCTTCTCAAAGGAAGTATTCTTTGTGCCAGTGACCAGTTTTTTAATGGTATGGACCTCAGTCCCTACTTACTGCCCCGAAGGAGGGAACTCCAAAGCCTAGGCTGGAGGAGTACCCACCCAAATCACATTGGAAGAGCTGGAAAATCCAGACAGCTGTTTCCCAAGTGTCAGGTAATCCTCTAAACCTGTCTCGGAAGGAAGTAGTCAGGAGAAGGGAGGTGGCAAGGAACTGTGTAGTCTAGAAGACAGCACTGATTAAAGTGCTCATGTTTTCACTTAGTGTGACTGGCATGGTGGGAAATGTTTACAGAATCAGCTTGTGGCAAGAAGAGGATACATTTCCCCTGCTCTCAGAGGAAAAAGGGTCCAGAGAAAATCTGCTGAACTTATGGAATAATGCTTTAGCATGGCCTTCTAACTCTAGGGCCTTTGCCTAGGTGTATCAAGAATAGCAAGTATAAAGCAGTGGTCCATGAAGTCATGATGTAGTGCTGATTCAGTTTGTTTAGTTGCCGTATCTTGTATCATGTGTAGTCTTAGATTTTTGGATTGTGCAATCTCTTAAAACATTTAAATTAGTGTTATGTGAATTTCTGTTTTCTAGGTCACTTAATCTATGAAACTGAAGTATTAACAGATTCCCTGTAATGAGTGCAGGGACTTAGACTGCTGAGGCCATGCAGACACTTCTCTTCATGTACCTAGTGCTAACTGGGCGGGGATGGGACATGGACCAAGGAAATGCCATCTTTGAGGAGGTTGTGCACATGTTTAAATTATAAAGAAAGTGACAGCATAGAAAGACAAGAGGATTATCATCAATCCACTCAGGTCACCTGAGATGTAACTGAAAAGCTTTGATCTGAGCTTGTGTATGCTCATCTTCTGTTTCAGTCAAAATACATTTAGATCATTGGATTTCTAAACTGGAATTGGATCATTTCAGACGGGAAAAAGTGGTTCCAGCATGCATGATTCCAGGGCAATAACATGCTGTGGGAGGAGGCTCCTGCATTGTCATTTAAATCTTGATTTGCTGAAGATAGTCTGTCTCTGGAACCTTCACTCAGCTGGTGACAGCATGGTGTTAGTAATGCCAAGGTTGTGGGTTTGATCCCTGGGCCATTCACTTAGGAGTTGGACTTGATGATCCTTGTGGGTCCCTTCCAACGCATAATATTCTGTAATTCTGTGATAATTGGAAGTTGGAAGCACATGTTCTGTACGCTGTGATCTGAGCGTATAGTCTCACCTCTCTGCAGGTGGTGTGCGCAGGAGGGATAGTTATATATCATTTTGTACTACTGAATGTAAATGTTCTTTATAAATTACTTTTAAAGGTTTGATCGTCTGGTCTCTTTTCTACTTCTTTAACCACCAGGAGGTAAACCTGGCTGGCTGCACCTTACAGGTGGGTGTGTGATGAGGGAGACCTATGTGGGTGCCATTGCCAAGGGGAAGATGTTGCCTGCACAGGACACACAGCCACACTGAGCCATGCCAGTAAAGAACTGCAGCTGCCAGGTTTGTCTTCTGCTCAGTAATACTGTGTTTGGCCCTGGAACAGGGACAATTTGGGACACCCCTACACTAGACCTGGGGGCAGGCCAGGTTACTTGGTACTGCCAGAACAGTGGCAAGTCCAAGATGGCAACACCGGGGAGGTGCTTTGGCCTTGCAAGGGTAGGAGGAGAGAAATTAATACCTATTCTCTTTTTTTGTGAAGTTTTAGGCAGGTGGGGAAGATCCCTGTTGTAAAATCACACCACCTCTCCTCCGAGGAGCAGAATGTTTCCCAGAGTCTGCATAATGCCCAGTGGAGCCAGTGTATGTTAATGCCTGCTGGATTTGATCCCCAGGGCTTTGTTATGTCCCTGAAGCTTGAGATAAGCTTGTTGGGAGGCAGATCTGGTTCTTGTGAAAGATACATCAAGGATAGAGGAGAGCTGTTGGATTTGAGCAAGAATTACTGAGTGCTGCCTTTAGCTGAGGAACTGAGCGTAACAGTGATGAGTCATTGAGGCAGATCAGCTGCTGTATTTGTTTTCTTGCCATCAACTTGCTAAGGCTTGAAGAAGCATTCAGCTTCCTCCCTGCACTGCTCCACCTTCTCTCTATATGTTTGCTCCAGGGCTGGGAAGCTTCTGAGTAGTGTGATAGTGTTTAAGAATTTAGGGTATCCATCCCCTCCTCTCTTTGCACATGGGGCATCACAGCTCCCCCCACAGAACAGCTGTTGCAGAAAACTTGCAGCAGGTCTGTCACTTGTCTGCTGAGAAACCCAGCAGAGCAGATCATGGAACCACCAAATCCATTAGACTGGGGAAGGCCTCTGAGATCATCAAGTACAACCTGTGACCAGTCACCACTTTGTCAACCAGAGCAGAGCACTGAGTCCAGTCACTTCTTAATTACCTCCAGGGATGGTGACTCCACCACCTCCCTGGACAGCCATTCTAATGTTTAACAACCCTTTCCATGAAAAAATTATTCGTGATGTCCAACCCGTATCTCCCCTGGCCTAGCTTGAGTCCATTTCCTCGGTTCCTGTCACTTGTTACCTGGGAGCAGAGCCCAGACCCCACCTGGCTGTACCCTCCTGTCAGGGAGTTGTAGAGAGTGAGAAGACCACCCTGAGCCTCCTCTTCTCCAGTCTGACCACCCCGAGCTCCCTCAGCTGCTCCTCATAGGGCTCACTCTCTAATGGGGAGTTCCATCTCCAGATGGAGCACTGGGCACCACAGCAAGGCCTGACTCTTTTTCCCCGTACTTATTACGTGCATCACACGATGTGTGCCCACAAAATGTTAGTGAGCAACTGTAGGAGATGAGGCATCGAGCCATGAGAAAAAGAGCATATATGGATGCTTCCAGCCTGCTGTGAGGTGGATGAGTCAAAGCTGGCACAGTGTGGCCCCCAGGCTGCCCTAGCCCAAAATTATGGCTGACATGAATCTGCTGACGCCAGTAGACGTGGGCATCTGGTACCATTTTGGATCTTGTTTTAAGAATAATTTGGCACAGTTGTTTCCTTCTTCCTGCACACAGTAAATTTAAAAGATCTCCATTACCACATTATTTCATTCAGAAATGTATGCCCAAGGGAACCTTTTCTTGGATGGCTGCACTTGGAACAACAATGCTTTTCTCATTTTCACAGGTACAGTAGACACAGTGCCTGCAAATAAAGGCAAGGCCTTGTTCAAAGAGCTGAAGTCATGTCTAAACAAGGGAAGGGACCTATAACTTTGTCAGATGAATGTAAGCATGTGATAAAGCAGGCCAAGAAATATCCTGAGAAACAACTTGAAAGGCAATACCAATCTCTGAAACACTGGCAAGATGACTGGATTCAGAGATGATGGTGGCAGACAGCAGGAATACTGATACAGGTCGGGCTAGAGCCAAGAAATGCAGTGAGCTGCCCTGTATGGCTCCCCAGCTGAGGGAGAGAGGGTCCAATACCTGACATCTCACTGAGAACATATTCCAAGACGATCCACTTCAAACCAATAGGTGAGAAAATGTTACCTAGCACACAGATTAACTGAGTAACAGCAAACCTTCAAACCCACTGGTAGGAGGAAATTTGTTCTTAGATGAGTTCAACTACCAACTGTGGAATGCCATTTTTTGTTTCAAATCATCTTGTTATCAGAAAAATTTAAGAAGGTTCCAAGTGGGAATGTGAGAAACTACAGCCCTCTGTAGTCTGACATGCAGACTGGTCAGAGCAGTAGAAAGTATTATATGTGATAGAATTTTTGGAAACAGATATGAACATAATAGGAAAGAGTCCCCATGGGGTGGTCTGTGGGGAAGTTGTCTCACTCTGCTGGAGTTACCCCAAAGAATTGCTGAGCACGTACTGGAGAGAACCTACACCCTGCTCAGCTCTGCAAAGGCATTCAGAAAGGTCCCTCACCAGCCTGAGGAAACCCACCCAAGCTATGAGAGACCAACATGGATTGTTTGCACCTGTGTATTGTTGCAGGTGCCCCCAAAAAGGGGAGGGAAAGGCAGAGAGCAAAATCAGCTGATAATGAAGGTTCTTCACGATGGTGTTGCAGGTTGTCTGCTGCAGTTCACAGCACTGAGAGACTGACAGAACACAGGTGAAGCTGAGAGGAGCAGAGGAAGGTGGTGCATGAGAGAGGGTGTCCTGAAGTGCTGGTCTGTGTGTGAGCACTCCAGAGCCACACTGGGGAGTAGTGCCTCAGCTTTGTGCTCAGTACATGATGATTCAAAATGCAAACGGGATATGGGATGTCGCTGGCCAAGATGAAGGAACCAAAACTGAGACTGCTGGGGTCTTGAAGATAGCAGAAGATTTTAATGGATGTAGACAGTCTCCCCGGGGACCTCCATCCACACCCTCTGCCGGTGTCAGAGCTGATTAAGAGATGAGGGCTGTGCAGCCTGAAGAGGAAAAGCTTGATAGAAAGAGTGGGCAAGCTTCTGAGTAGTGTGATAGTGTTTAAGAATTTAGTGTATCCATCCCTGGTTTTGTGGCATCCTCTGGACTGCTCAGGAGCACTGTAAGGAGGGCCAGCATGCACTCCAACACAGAGGCATGCTCTGTGTCCTGTTGCCTCAGCAAAATTAATTATTGCTTATTTAGCCATCGTTACTGTTGTCTCCACCCCACCTTTGCTTTGGTGCCATTGTGTTTGTGAAGAAACATTGACCTGGCAGAGGCACCAAGCCTTGAGTGTGTGCTGGAGCAGCACTGGGAGCCTTGGGCTGTGCTGTGGGCCGGCTGTGTGAGCGCTCCAGCAGTGCTGGGGCACCGCATCCAGCACAGAACACGGCACTGGCAGCATCTTCCCGTTGGCTGACCCTGGCTGCCAGTGTGGGCACACAGGCAGGGCTCCTCTCCTGCCAGAACTCTTTCCTCTTACAGAACCCTGGCTCTGGCCTTCAGCAGGGCATTGGGGGTTCTGCTGGGCAGAACCCCAAAGAAGGTGAGCGTCCCCTGTGTCCCACTGTCCCAAGAGCCCAGGCAAGCAATACCTTCTCTCTGTCTCCACCCCAGGCCAGACCAACCGGCCTCACAAGCAAGGCAGTTACTGTTAACCACCCTTCCAGGGAGGAGATGCATAAGCAGATATTGCAGCAGCTTCCAGCATGTTCAACAGCTGCAATCCCAGCACCTCCTGACCTGCTGCATGTCAAACACAGCAGCTGCTGTGAGAGCTGCTGGCTCTGGCAGAAGGCAGCCAACACCCCTTTGGGTAGAGTCTATTAAGGCTGCTTATTTTTGGCAGAACTCCAAGTCCTTCAGAATCACGGAACCATTTAGGCTGGAAAAGCTCTCTGAGATCATGAAGTCCAACCATTCTCCCAGCACTGCCAAGGCCATCAGCATGTCCCACGTACCACATCTACACATGTTTTCAATCTCTTCAAGAATGGGGACTCCACCACTGTCCTGGGCAGCCTGTGCCAGGGCTTGAAGTTTTTCCAAAGTAAACCTCCCCTGGCACAACTTGAGGCCATTTGATCTTGTTCTACCTTCTGCCAGTGAGTTGTAGAGTGCAAGAAGGTCTCCCCCGAGCCTCCTTTTCCCCAGGCTGAGCCCCCCCAGCTCCCTCAGCTGCTCCTTATCAGCCTTGTGCTCCAGACCCTTCCCCAGCTCTGTTCCCTTCTCTGGACATGCTCCATCCCTTCAGTGACTTTCTTGTCATGAGGGGCCTAAAACTGAACCCAGGATTTGAAATGCCTCAGCAGTGCCCAGCACAGGGGACTGTCACTGCCCTGGTGCTGCTGGCCATACTCTGGCTGGAACAGACCAGGTGCCATTGGCCTTCTTGGCCATCTGGGCACACCTGGGCTCATGCTCAGCCGCTATTGACCAGCACCCCCAGGCCCTTCACTGCTGGCAGCTTTCCAGCCACTCCGCCCCAAACTTGGATTGTCCCCGTGGGGTTCTTGTGACCCAAGGGCAGGGCCCAGCCCTTTGCCTTGTTGGCCTTGGCCCATTGATCCAGCCTGTCAAATTGCCTCTGCAGAGCATTCCTTCCCTCCAGCAGATCAACACCCCACCCAGCCTGATGTCATCTGTGAAGAGACTGAGGGTTCCCTCGATCTTCTCTTCCAGATCATTGATGAAAATATTAAATGGGACTGGCCCCAAAACTGAGCCCCGGGGGAAGCCATTGGTCACCAGTCTCCACTTGGATTTAGCCCCATCTACCACCAGTCTCTGGGCCTGGATCATGACTCACATTGATGCATGGATTTTAAAATATAATTTACTTAATCACTATGAAGCTTTGTCAGATTAATTACAAAATGCTCATGAGCCCATCTTTACATTAATTTTAATCACAGTTTATAAACCTTAACTCTTGTCATGTTATTTGGACTTCATGCAGAAAATTAGAATGATGGAATGGATGCCTTTGAGCCTGTGACTGTGCCACTTCAACAGCTGAATGGTTTATTGACATTATGGAGTGAACCATGTGTCTGTTTCTTTATCTTTACAAGTTGAAACTTCTTTTATCTTCAGATTTTCCATCGGTAGCGGATAATTATAAGCCAAAATTGTATCAGAGGTGAAAAAAAATGTATTTAGACCTTTATAGCCAGACATTACATCCCATTGTGTACAGCTGGCAAAACTTAACCAGGGAGAGGCTGTGCTTACTTCTGAACCTGCATTTAGATATGTCTGAATTGGAGTTTTTAAATGGCCAAAACAATCTGGGAGTTCACAGATGCAAACAGAGTTGATACTTCTTTTTTTTCATAGAAAAAGGTACTTTGGGCAAAGGTGGACAGGCAGAAGCAGGCCCTGGGAAGAGAGCTCCTCCTCCCTCACAGGGAATGACAGCCTCCAAAAGGCTCAGTCCTTCCTCCCTGCTCTGTTTCCCAGGAGGAGCTGGTTTCACTGGTCAAGCAAAGTGACCTGACTGTCAGAAAGGTGGAGACCTGGTTCAGGCACCGGTGGTCCCAGGACCAACCCAGGCTGACAAAGAAGCTCTGTGAGGCCAGGTAGTTGGGTTAGCTTTTGGTGATGGAGACCTCCAACAGGTCTGCACATCATCAGTACCCTCTGCTCTGTCCTTACCCCAAACACACTGCCAGAGGAGCTGCTGTGGCTGCGAGCAGAGCCTCTGTCCCACAGGCAGGGATGCTTTCCACTAGGTCAGATTTCTCCAAGACCAATTCAACCTACCCCAAGGATGGGGCAACCACAGCTGCTCCGGCCAGCCTGTGCCAGGGCCTCACCACCCTTCGCGTAAATAATTTCTTCCTAACATCTAATCTAAATCTCTCCTATTTGAAACTGTTGCCTGTGTAAAAAGTCGCTCTCCCAGTCGCAGGCCTGTGCTCATGCCTGTGGGCAGCACTGGCAGCTGTGCACGTTGCTACACATGACACGTGTCAATGCAGTGCCCGTGAGTGGGACACGTGTAAGTCAGTGACAGAGCATTTAGGAAGTACTAGTTCTACTGCTCTTGGGGAAAGGTAATTGGATGCAAAGAGACTAGGACACATCCCTACAAACCTGGTCATCCTTGCAGGATGTGCGAAATCCCTCACCCCCTAGAAGGAGAACACAGGCACAAGGGACATACAGAAATTTGTTTCTCTACAGCTCGCCAAGATATTCCATGACCTGAAATGGAAGCAGGTCTGTGAAGCAGTATTCAATGTCTTTGCTGTGGTTTTCATAATCTCCTGGCTTGTCATTTTCCCATTAATGTGAGTAATATTTTGCTGTCCTCTGAATGTGGGTGTTATGCACTGTTTGAGCTTCTGGAGAGGTGACCCTCCATGCTGTGGGAGGAAAGGCAGAGAACAGAACACTACAAGTTCAAAGATTAATTCAACTGCAACAGAAGAACCCACAGAAAAAAAAAAAAAAAAAACAAAAAAACACTAGGGTTTTAACTATATTAATGAATTAATTCTACTAATTAATCGAGAGCCACAGCCCCTACCCCTCTATTCCCACTCCTAATGTTTTAAACACTGGTTTCTATGAGAGAGAGAAGGTGCAAACCATGCTGGTTAGAAT
Source organism: Promerops cafer (assembly GCA_013398275.1). Taxonomy (NCBI): domain Eukaryota; kingdom Metazoa; phylum Chordata; class Aves; order Passeriformes; family Nectariniidae; genus Promerops; species Promerops cafer. The sequence continues at coordinate 77,009 of VZSE01012165.1, forward strand.
TTCCCAAGAAATTGTAGCAGACTAAAAAAAGCCTTAAAGCTCAAAGTTCTATTAAGATACAATTAGGATAGAAAAAACAGCACAGTAAACTTAAAGTGACCCACCATATATCTGAAATAAAACAAGAAAATCACGAGGGATTCAGGAAATGGGATACTCGACATGCTGGGAGGGCATTGGTGATGATCCCTCCAGGAGCCACACACAGATACCAGCCTTGGAGAATGGCTTTTGCGTACACACATCTGTCAACCCTTCCAGCCCTTCACTGGGCTGAAGTTGTTCTTTTTTCTTTACCATTGCCAAGTTGCCTGGAAAAGCTGATAGTGACTAACTTCCCATAAACTTATTCCACAACACTAGCATTATAGTCTAATCTTCCTGTTTTCTTTCAAACCAAACATTTAATTTGTTACACCAAGAAGAATTTTTAAAATACAATATGCTGTACACACACAAAGGGGTAAGTCTCTGTTGCTGTCCTTTGTCCCTGCCCTTGCTGCATACCACCACTGAAGATGCTGAGTTTTGAACTTTGGTCATGTTGCCATTTAGTCTGGATGCCTATGAGGCTAACTTTGCATGACAAGTCCCAGATTCTGGTGGTCACATGTCTGCCTTAGAGAGAAAAGCAGTAAGAGCTTGAGGCAACTTTCCTGAGAACAAGCACAACTTCAGTTGTCCCCAATACGAAGTGTGAAGCCCCAGTATCCTAGCCTGCTGTACCATAATGTAAGGACAAAGAAGGTAACAGGTGTCCTGGATCAGACTAAGGGTCCATTGAGATCAGCACGTCTCAGCACCAACAGCAAGCAGCAGAGGTCTAGGAAAACAAGTGCAGAGCAAATACATGCTCTATCCAACAAGGTTTCCCAGCATACAATATATTCCTATCATAGGTAACTTGTGGAGGAAGACACACACTAGCAATCCATCATTTCTCTCCTGTGCTGAACTGCTCTCTGTCCTGTCTGCTTTCCATTTCCAAACCAGCACTGTCCTCCTTTCTGTTCTCGTCACTGAGGACACAGACTTTCTGTGACTATTGCTAAAAATAATGCCGTGCCCAGCTGATCACCTGCACCCTTAACTCTTCCCTAACTTCAGTTTAAAAAGCCATTATCTTTTTATTTAAGTGGCACTGGAGAGGTCCCCTTATGGTTTCATTTTTGTCCATTGTTCCTCTCAAGATTCATTTTAGGAGAAATGTTGCCAGTTCCTGCCTCTTCTAAGGGAGCATTGCAGGTTTCTGATAACTGTCCTGTCTGCAAAGCCTATTGCAAAGCCTATTGCATTGTTGGTGATTTTCATACAGAGCTTCTTCAGGTCCTCTGGGACTTGCTTTGTGAGAGCAGGGCACAGCGTGAAGCCTGGTGGTGCCATCCTGGCTCAGCTCAGCTCTGCCTTGAGAACACATCAGCCAAGTCATTGCACAGAAAGACACCTGATCCTTGTAAGTCTGAAGATACTTAGTCTGCTTTAGTCTTGTATCTTCTGATTGCCTCTACCTCTCTTTCCCACAGTGTATATTATTACTTTGTGACAAAGTTTCCTTGTTCCCCATAAGCTGTCTCATAAATGTGTTCCTGATGATCCTGCAGTTGTTACACATTTTCTGGTCCTATGTGATCATCCAGATGATCTTCAAGGTCGTCCTCTGTGGTGAGGTATGAAACATCTTTATCTCCTTTGTGCCACCATGCTCATGAGAGAGCATGAAGTTCAGGGTGACTCCTACCTGCCTGCAGAAAAGGAGGAGAGAAATGGGACTGCCCCACAAACAGCCCAAGAGCTTCTTAAGGCACATGTTGGGAGCTGTATGGATACCTTATCTCATGAAGATAAGAGCAGGAGCTCACTTCTAGCTTGCAGCTATGTTCTACTGACATGGGAGCCATCCACAGACCTTTCTCCTCACTGCCTAATGGCTCCTCAGTATGTAGTTTCAGACAACTGGAACCTGTTGGTATGTCCAAAGTGGAGTAAGGAAGGAGCAATCAGGTAAGCCTGGTAGAGAGCACACTGTGTATTTGCATCTCTGAGTTTTGGGTGCCTTCCACAGGCTCTTGATGCATGCCAGAGTTTGTACAGGGATCACTGGGAGAAATGTTGTCATCAGAGAGGGCAGCTCCCTAGCCTGCCTTGCTAACATAGGGAGATGGCATTGTGGGAATATCTGAGAAGATTTGTGAAAGCTTTGAGGACCTGTGGTCAAAAAAAACCTCTCCACCATGTTGGTGCTATGCCTTCAACTTTCTGGAGTTACCCCTTCTTCAAAGCTAAATTACAAGAAAAAACAGGTTTTTTGAGGAAATTATGGAGGATACTCTACTAGTTTGAAAACAAACCAGTAGGAGCTTCCAAGTCAGAACAACAATTTAATAGGAAAATTAAAATAAAGGCAGAAAACACTGTCTTAAACTGGCAGTCAGGATACAACCTGACACCCTGTTGGTCAGGGTGGTGGAAGCAGTCCAATTAAATAGTGGCTGCAGTCCTCTTCTAGTGATAGATGTGGTTCTATTGAAGCACTGATGCTGTAGAAAGGTCTGGTCTTCCTCTGAAGGTCCAGGGAGGTTATGTAGCTCTTCCTCTTGAGTTGTAAAAATTAGGAATTCAAACTGATTGATTAAATAGACAGTATGTATTGCTTATTTTTAACATTTACTGTGCTTGCAAGAGAAGAATTTTTGTAGATGAAATGTGCTGTGCTTGCAAAAGCCGAATGAAGGAATGCAAGGATGCTGGTAAGAAAGAGACTACACATAGAAACAGGGTGAAAGAATACAAGGCTTGCAAAGCTATTGAGATAAGGATAAGCTCCTCAACCCTTCAACCAGATGAAAGCCAGCCTTGAAGCTTGGACTGAGACCAGGAGATCAGGGAGCACATGCAAGGAAGCAAGTGGACAGTTCAGCGCAGAAGGTTCACCTGACGCCATCCCACGAGCAGCAGGCGACCCCCGGACCAGTACCAGAGGGCACCGTGCAAGCGCGGAAGAACGCTGAGCGGGCGCGGAACACACAGCGAGGGTGGGCGGGGCTAGGAAATGAATATGTATTCGGTGCATTGTATAACTTCATGCATATGTAAGTCTTTAGAGAATAAAGAGAAAGCTAGCTGCTGCGGGCAGCGCGTGTGCCTTTGGAGGGGCTATCCCCCACGCTGAATAAATACAGTGCCTGGTGCTGAATAAACACATACCTACTTTAAAAGTTTACAAGTTGTGGTGTTTTCCGTGAATCATCCTCTTGGAATCCAGTGGGTAAGGGTCCTCGTGGTGTTCCACACGTCAGATTATGTCCAGGTAGAAATGCTCCCTGGATGGAGCATTTCACAATGGGATGATGTAATTTATGAGTCATGCAATGAGACTTGATGGCCCATTAACAGAACATCTCTCCAGGAGGACGTTATCAGGGCTGTCATGGAAGAGATAAAGAACACTGCCCCTCCTGTTTCATGAATTTTATGACGTTTATGAAGATGGTGATAGAATACATCTTACATTGTAACCTAAGACAGATACACTCATTGTTTTGCTATTGTAGACAATAGCAAAATAAGAAGCCCAGTCCATATGCTTGCTGGACAAATGTGTGTTGGCTTTCACAGCCTCAACAGTAAGAAATTACATAGAAAAATATGCTAAACAACTAAATGTTGAATAAATATTAACTTATTTTCAGGAAGTCACATTAAAAGAGCATTACCAGAGTGAGAAAAATTGGGTGAAACCATAATAGACTTAACACCTGTCAGCTTGAGTCAATCTCCCAATGCAGGGACAAATGCGGCACTGGCTTTAACAACATGATCACACATTTTTATTTTAGCTGCCAGGTAAAGCCGCCCTGGGCTGTGAATGAATACAGGACTAGTCTTTTGAAATATAATTTAAACTTTCTTTTCTTCAGAAAAGACAAGATGACAGAAGTGACACTGGAGAGAGTGACAGGAGCGAAGGAGAGGAACTGGAAAAGAAAAAAGAATAACACAGGGCTTGCTGCAAAACACCAGGATCCAGGCAGTCTTTGGATTGCAGGAAGGCTGAACAGGAGCTGGGGGAGAGGCTGGACAGGGCTTCACTGCAGTGTGTCTGAGGCCTAGGTGGAGGTGAATTTCTTCACATCTATAGGCAGTTAAGTCACTTCAGGAGTTGTTTCCTATAATTATTCTGTTAGGATTATTCTTTTGCTACTACTCTATAATAATTCGTCCAGGAAAAAAAGGGTATACCAGCCAAAGTCCCACTGTATAAAGAGAAGAGGGGTTGAACAAGCTGCTGAAGTTATGCCCCCTATCTGTGATTATCTCAAAGCCTTCCCAAAAGGTTCATGAGATAATAAACTAAAATTGGGGAAGATTTAACCAATTTGCAGTTTCAAAAGACTGTGGCATTTATTGCCAGCCACCCCATGAAAGGACTTGCATGTGAAAGGCACTGGCTTAAATGGCAAGTAAGTTTTCACTTGGGAAGTATAAAATGGTCAGGCTCCGGGATAAACCATTTCTGCAACTAAGGCCTGGCCAAATGATACAAGCTGTATTTGCTGTATTTTGCTTTATACAAAATAGCTCTAATGTTTAAAAGATTTTGCCTACTGAAGGTCTGCTCAGGGAGAAGTCTCCTAAAATTGAAAGGAACTAAATTCTTCCAAATGCACACTTTTCCACCAGAAATTATACATAACAAATGGAAGCTTTCTATATGGATGCATTAATTTTGCTGAGATTTTATTTTTAAAATTGGAAAATAGGAGCATTACAACACTATCATTTTACCCGGATAGTTTAGGGGTTGGATGATGATACACCTTGTAATTTCCTGCATAAGGTCTAATTTTCAGAATTTATAGTATAACAAAAAATTTTAAGTAAATGTAAAAAATTAATTACACAACAAAAAAAAATCTGTTTTATGTACATTTGCACGTAATCTTTTTAGACTATCAGATCATATGTCGGTAGGAAAATCTTTGAACCTTGCTGGCAGTCTGACATCATGTAACTCAAATGCAGCTTTCCCTTGAAGGACTCTGGAATTTGGGTCTGCATGCTGCAATGCTGGAAGGCAGGCAGCCACCCTCTCTCTGTGGAACATCAGCCTTGAGCAGGATGTCACCTCACCCCACTAACTGCACTTTGGTGGGGTAAAAGACCCTTCATTGGGATCCCTGGTGTAAGGGTTTGCCCATGAATTAATGTACCTTGTCCCTTCAAGTACGATGCTTTCTTTTAAAGCCCCAAATGATACATTTAAAAGATTTATACAGCCTCCAGGGCACAACTGGCCCCTGGGCCCAGAGAACAGGCCCAGCCTTGGCTGCTGCAGCCCCATCATGGGACCCCCAGCTCTGTGGGGGGAACTGGCAAGGAGAGGAAGCCGAACCGGACCTAGAGGGCTCCGTGTCTGGCAGCCTGCTATCCTGAGCTGCCACAGTGGCAGGGCTGCTTTTCACCAACACCTCTCAGTTTTTAAGGCCTCTCCCCTTCTCTGGAGATGTTAATCATTCAGCTCAGGAGCTCTCTTGCTGTGTCACATCAGAGAACAGAATCTGACAGCACAGATGACAGCTGTGGTTGCAGTTCAGCCTCCCACCTTGCTTCCCTTGCACCTGTGGGGCAGTCACTCTCTCTCTCTCCACACTTGGGAGGCCTGAGTGCCCTTGGAGATCAATCCCCTACCACCTTAAGTCCCTTCTTCTGCCGAGGAAACACTCTTGCTCATACACAGTCTTTAATTACAGCTGTGTGCAGGACCTTGCTCCTTGCACCCACATTTTAGTGCTTTGGGATGGGCATTTTTATTCTGAGTCTCTGCAGCTGTGAACCCAAAGAGGACTAGGGAAACTGAAGCCAGATTCTTAAGACTCAGTGTGCAAATGCTTGTTATCACATACCTGAATCCATAAATCCAGAACAGTCTCCCTCCTTCTGTGGTTCTTCTGTGGTTCTATTCTCCAGCCTGGAATAAAGGTAATTTTAGCCATGATTACATAACCTATGAAACTTGCTTATTTCAGGCTAAAATGGTACTGATATTAAGTATGGCTTGACAGCAATTGCTGTTTGGGTTTTTGGGTTTTTTTTGCTCTGTCCTACAGCACTATGGGCTTATAATCTTGCTGAAGATTCCCTTGACACCCATTAGATTTATTATTTAAATCCTATGATATTTTCTAACAATGAGGCAGTGATTTTCCAGCTGTTCAAAGAACAGAGAGACACAGAGGTTAAAGGTCAGAACAGCCCTTTATTGAGCATCAATCCTAAGGAATTTATGTACAATAACAATACCAATCACCATTTTCAATAATGACCTGCAGTCTTTGTGCAGACAAAGTTTTCACTGGCTTTTGCTTCAAGTTCATTTGTCAAGTAGAAAAAGAAAGGTAAAATTACAAAAGAACAAAACTTTTTAAATGTCGCAGGCCAAAGATGATGCAATCTAACTCCCTTCAGCTGTACAGCACATGATCTTCCACTCTCATGCCCACGTGTCAAATCTTCGCACAGAGACACAGCCATGAATAGGAAGGGGGCAAGGGAGTTTGTTATCTATGACCTGGCACACATCAGTGTAGGGATCAAAAAGGACTACAATGGGGAGTGCACTGTTTCCCTTCCTCTGTCCAAGGAGATAAATTTGTCCATTCACGGTGCTGCATCCCATGAAGAACTTGTGAGTCAAGCATTCCTCATTCACCTGGGTCCATTCATCTGTCTCCACATCAAATCGAAAAGCTCCTCCTCCTACAGTGTACAGAGCCCCATTCAGGGATGTGATGCAGAGGTCATACCTGAGAGTGAAGAAACTCTTGATCAGAACCAACAGAAAGATTTGGCCCCTGAAATATTCAGGGTGACCTTGGTCCTCAAATCAGAAGTCCTGTTTAAACAGAGAATCACAGAAGTATTGTGGGGACAGGACGTATGGATTTCTACACTCTAACCTCTTCTTGGAGCAGGACCAACAATAGAATCCTCCATCTTCTGCCAGGTCCCAGAATATTATTTCTTACCTTGGAAGAGGGGAGAATGAGATGACATCCCAGCTGTCTGTCTCCGTGTTCAGCCTTTGCACTCCATCATATACATGTCCATTCTCATCCAGGCCACAGACCACATAGATCCTGGTTCCCACGCTGACCGCGGCGCCTCTCTCCACAGGCTGAGCCATAGGACTCATGCTTTCCCACTCTGACTCCGTCCAAGCCATGCGCTCCACTGCTGCGATTATCCCTTCATCTGTGCTCCCTCCAAGAACATACACGTAGAGCCCCACTCCTGCTGCACAGTGGCTATTGCGCGACTTCTTCATGGCTGGCCCTTCCAGCCAGCAATTGTCCAAGCAGTTGTAGATAAGCACCCAATCCACACTGTACCACACAAACTCATCCCGGAAATATCCTCCTGTCACAAAAAGGAAGCTCCCTGGAAACACAGCAAAGAAAATACTAAGTCACGGGAAGGCTAAAAATTGCTCCTGATAGCTGGGGTTCTCACTTCACCCTGGGCTGTACTGATAAGGTGCAAGATGAGGACAGAAAATCACTGCTCCATCAATCAGTCTGTAGTATTTAATTCCTCATCCACACAGATACATTGGGCCTAAAGTATGCAGCCAGTCTTTCCAAGCCTGCTCCCAGTTTTGAACAGAATCATGGAAACACTGATTGGAAAGAACCTCAGGGATCTCACTTCCAAACTCCTACAAGAAATGGGACTATTACCAACACCAATACAGGAAGCCATATTATTGAGCTGGCTTGAAAGTCTCCAAGCATGAAGATTTCCCAACATCTGTGGATAAGTTTAATGTAATGGCAGCTATAAATCAGAAGTCACCTGTCATATGTCTAAACCACTACAAAAGAGAAGGCCAAAAAATACACTGCTTAAAGCCAAGTCCTTAGACTAACTCCAGATGAAGCAAAGGTAAGGAGCTTGGTAGACTCCATAGTTCCTGCTATATGAGAATAGTGTTGTTATAAATACATATTATATTACTGGCTTTTCACAAATGTTAAAATAAATACTATATGTATAATATTAAAATAACTTCACTATAAAGATATAGCTTTTATTTCTACTACTAACAAAACAAACATAGTAATAAAATAGCAAATATATAGTTATGCTTATAGTTAAATTGCCTGCTAAGATAACATCCAACAAACATAATAAAAACCCTACTACTAACATGCCAACTATCAACACTTACCGTCTATAAAAAATATAAACCAAAGCCCAAACTAAAAATAATAAAAATAAACTAAAACCACAACCAAAAAACATGCATGCTCTAAAAAAGCAAACCCAAAAAAGAGCCATACTAAACAGTTCCTAAAATATACAAACTAGTTTATAAAAAAGTTTAAATATACATACTAGTTTATAAATATACAGTATTAAAAGTATTTTAAAAGTGACTCCAAAAATAATAAGTGCACTCTTAGCTAAATACCAAGCACCCCGCCGTTAAACTTTATTTTATCATCTTTATCTCTTATTGTCCTTTATTAAACTTTTAAATTTTACCAAAAAAATAAACATCATTTTTCAGTGTTGTCTAGCATTCTCCCAGGACTAACGAAAATAAAACCATTCTTTGAACAAATATGAACACCAATATGAATGAGATTTTAGCAATGCTGAGCACAACAGTTTTACAGCAACAGCTGGACTCCCTGCATTCGGGACTCTCAGTCTCATCTTCTGTTTGCATTTGCTCAGTCTCCTTCTCTGGAAGTTACCTACTGCTGCCACTGCATACTGGGTGAGGTTCCTGCGCTGCAGTGAAGAACAAGCCTGCCAGGTCCCTGTTTTAGGTTGAAAGAGAAATAATTCTTGCTGTTCCTTGTCATGCTTTCCTCCCAGGACATATAAGGCATCATAGCTCCGACCAGCATAAGGACACAGTTTTGGATTTTGCCAGCTGGGTGGGGGACAGCTGTCTAACTTCTTTATTAGTCTGGAAAAGATATCTGTTTCTCCAGCGCGCTTGCTGCGTTTCACCAAGGTATCGAGGAAGCACAAACTCAGAAAAGTGACCCTGACTTCGCCCACCAAATCCAGAAATTCTTCCTCTCTTGTTGCTGGGTCCTCCATTATCCAAATCATAATACTGTCAAAAACCACATCCTCTCTTGAAATGAAGAGGTCATCACTTCTCAGGAGCTGCACCAGCATTTCCTTGGTCAATGCCTTGAATTCTTCCTGGCATATCACATCCCCCCAGTGAGTGAGAGCCACATTCATAGCAGACACATACAGCTCTGTAAAGGCAAATTGCTGTGAATAGGTCATCAGGCCCAGGCAGTTGGAAACATGCAGTTCTCTCTCCAGAAATTTCTCACACAACAGTTTCACCCTGTCAAACTGAAAAAAATCAGCTGTTTCCAGTAAGCTGGTCACATTTTCTTGACCTATGAGCACTTGGGCTGTGCGAGTGAACTCAAGTAGTGCCTGAAAAGGCACTGCATCGATGCCTTTGATCACTATGTGCTGTTCAGAGCTTTCTCTTGCTCCTCCAAAAAACATGGCTTGGAAATATCGACTGTGTACTGAAAGGACCCTGCGGCTGACCTGGAAGAGTCTCTCTCCAACCTCAAGAATTGTGTCTGCAATCATTTCTGTCTGAGGTCCCAGCTCCTGTGGCTCTTGTACAGGGTCCATTCTTGTAGACTGCCAGGCAGTTAATTTTAACTCAGTCTTATGCAGCCCTTTCCATCTCTGGAAACATTATCCCCCTAGCTATAATGAGATAAGCCAATCTTGTCCTAAAAATAGTATGTTTTCTACTCTCCTGCTTTGCTTTTCTGTCTTTTCTGCTGCTTTCTGAACAGCCATAGCAGAACAGCTGTATAACCAAAAAAATACAGGTTTGACCGGCATCTACATTTACCAGGTAAGGCCACAGCAAATAAGGGGAGCTGTTAGCCAAGCAAAGAGCCTGGGCAAAAAGAAAAAACAGGAGAAACAACAAAAAGATTCCTAAGCACTGAGTAAATATCAGGAAGTTGTAGAAAACACTGAACACATTTGGAAAAAAACAACCATTACCTCATCTTTCATTAGTTCAAGTTTAATCAAATACCAAACTGAATACAGCTTTTATTAAGTATTTAACTTTATACTTTAGTAAGAGAGAAGAGGAAGGAGTAAGCCCCCATTCAAACCCAGATAGCTTCACATGTTCAGTCATCCTCAATCTAAATGCACTAAATAAGCACAGATGTGGGACAAACAACAGCTAATTCCACAGTGAATTTTTCCAAAGCTATTACATGAAGAGATCTGCATAGTGACCTTGAAGTAGAGTCCCTTACCCAAAGAGCCCATACCAGCAAGACTCACTCACAGTTCTTGGCAGAGCTCAGTAAACAGAAGCTGTGCCAGTGTCTCACCATGCCATCATAAAAACTTTCTTCCTTATTTCTAGTCTGGATCACCCTTCTTTTAGCTTAAACCATTACCCCTTGTCCTATCACAACAGGCCCTGCTAAAATGTCTGTCCCCTATAATTTCCATATTCTTCTTTTCAGGTACTTGACTCCCAAGTATAAACTCAGTCTGTGCTGCAGAAAAGGAGAGCCATGCAGCTCACAACAAAGACCAAGCAACCAACCACCTGGGCAAGAAATGTTGGGAACATGCCCCTCTTCAGTTTACACACTTGACCCATGGCTTCAGGCAGATCTCCTGGCACTGAGAGCCCAGAATCCACCTCAGAGAGCCCCAGCAGGTCTGTTTCTGATGCTATACTTAGAGTGCAAAAATAGTGCAGCATGTTATTGGCATCAACACCAGCAATCTTTCCTCCACCTAAAGGACAGTTCAAGACCCTGCTCAGGCTGATGGCAAGCAAATTCTACTCCTCACACTCTGAATAAGGATTCTCTTTTGAATTGTGCAGTTTCACGAGCAAGTTTTGTAGCATTAGAAAGAAACTAGGTTGGGAGGAGCACAACTTTATAGACAGCTCTGTGAGCGCCCAGAATAAAATCCAGAGGCACCCAAGTTCACACAGGCACTACATTACACAAGACACCTGGTCCCTAGTTTCAGAGCCTCCTGAAGTCAGATTCACTAAAATGAAATTTACTCTAAGCTCCCACCCAATTTTGAAGCTGACCCAGGAAAGGCTACGCGTGGGAGAACGATGCTGTGGCCAAAATAACCAATACCACCTGTACTTGCCATGTGTTCTTGACAACCCTCAGGAACAAAACTGCTGCTGCCAGCAGAACAATTCACTCTGCCACAGCCTCCTCATAAAGGCTCTTCTGTAAAGGCAAGAGCAGGTGGCAGAAGCAGGTTACAGGCTCCAGGCACATACCTCAACTGGGCAGTATTTAAAATGCCTCACAGAAGAGGGATGAGAGGCTCTCAGGCCTTTCTCATCAATTCCCTGTTTGAAGCATGGCTTCTGCTCTGGTCCCTCCTGATCCTGCAGGATGATGCAACTCCTGAACTAATTGAATTTAGATTTATGGCTGGAGAACTGTAATGTCAGTTGTAGCGCACTTTTACAGACTAAAAACCAGACATTTAGAAACAGATTAATTTGTCTTTATTCACTCAAAACTCCTCAAATCTTGCATTTTCTGCAGTATAAAAGAAATAAAAATGTTTACTTACAAATCAAGTTATAACAAGCAAAACCACAAGTGGATAGCTACAATATAAAAATATGCAGTACTTCCAGACACTGCCTACAATCGAACAAATGTCAGGATATTAAATATTCTTCCCCTAAAATTCCAAGTATCAAATAGATACCTCCATAAGGTTTAGGTCACTCAACCAAGAATAATCCCACAAGTTAGACCAGTCCTCTGTAGAAATGTGTGAGCCTGCTGATACACAGATCACAGCCCACTAGTTCTGGAACAAGTGCTGAAAAAGACCTTCTTGGCTACATCCCTTGTAAAGGTGATGACACTACACAAGGAAGTAACTTTCCTGCACAAAAGAGACAGAACTCAACAGCAGAAGACTACAACACAATGCTTCCCCAGCTGAGTATTTGTATCTAAGAGGAAGAAAAACATGTTCTACTGTATTTAGGCTTTTAATTTGGATTAAATACATTTTAATGTATTTAAAAGTGGAAAGAATATAACCAATATTCAGGGCATTCTTAACTAATTTTATGGGGTTGTTTCAAAACTCACAAGATCAAGAAGGTCTCAGACAATTCATGACAATATGTTCTCTCCTGTCAGCTCTAAACAACATAGTTACACACTTATTTGGGAGTAGGAGGAAAACAAGAACATTCCCCATCTTCTTACATTCCCCATCCTCTCATCATTTATGAAAGCCACAAAAATAAAAGTTGACTTTTTTCACACTAACAAATACATTCAAACTCCCCCCCCACCAAAACAGGAAGCTTCTCACACACTGATAGTTTTCTCCAATGACTTGCACCCCTGAAGTTTTCAGAGATGATCCAAAGAAAGCATTAGCCATCTTGCTGCTGAATGAAAGGGTTTGGAATAGCTTCCATTCCATCCTGTGGACAAATCAGAACCACAGAAGTCCCTCTGCAAACCACAAGTCCCAGCTGACGTGTGTCTTCTGTTAATTTAAATTGATCATCTGGATCTAAAAAGCAGAGATCCATGGTTAGAGCAGGAAAATAAGAAAAAGAAACCAAATTCCATCAACTTCAAAAGGCACAGACATGCATGCTCTTTCCTGGCATAACTGCTTTGTTTTATTAAACGCAAGGACTATACAGGTGATGCAGCACTGACATCTGATGTTTTCAAGACCTTACTGACAGCAAGCGATAAAGAAATTTGCTTTGTATGCAACAAAAAGCAGAACACATTTATTAAAGAATTCAAAGGCCTTTTCATTCATCTAACCAACAGTATACATGCAAGTGATTAAAAAAAGCTCTTGATCCCATTTCAAATGTCATTCTAGACAAACACTTGGGGATTTTAATGCAAATCAGAAAAAGACCCTGACTTCTGAATGCACTAGGGAGAAGAGCACCAGTCCATTCTCAGACCAGGCCAAACAGGGTTGGATCAGGACAGACAAACACTTACAAATCAGCCAGTTCTATCTTCCATGAGATAACTCTATATTCAATAGAAATGAACAACACATTTTAAAACTCCTTTTTAAAGAGAAAATTCAAAGCTTCAGGCATTCCCTTTTAAGCAGGTAGGAGAATACTCTTCAAAAACACTGTCCTATCAAATGATAGGACATCAGAGATGAGAAAGAGACACTACTTTATTCAAGCTTTAGAGGACAAGGGTGGCCAATGAGATAACTATAGAGGAGCTCAAGCAAGGACTGCCAGGGATATTCTATCACAGGGAATGTACTCAACCTAACTTCTGCTGTAGAATCACCTTTAAAGGTCATCTAGTACAGCTGCCCTGCAACGAGCAGGGACAAGGCACCTACCACCTCTCCAAGCAACTTGTCCCAGTGTTTTTATCACCCTCATTATAAAGAAACCCTCTTCCTTATATCTACATCGACCATCTTTAGTTTAAACCCATTCATTACCTCTTACCCTGTCACAACATAGCCTGCTGAAGAATTCACCCCCCCGGCATTTCCTTTTATGTCCCTTCAAAGTACTGAAAGGCCACAATACCATCTCCTCAAAGCCCTCTCTTCTTCAGGTGAACACCCCCAGCTCTCCCAGCCTGGCTCCAGAGCAGAGGGTCTCCAGCCCTTGGAGCATCTCTGTGGCCTCCTCTGGGCTGGCTCCAGCAGCTCCACGTCCTCCTGTTGTTCCCCAGGGCTGGGGCAGCTCTGCAGGTGGGGTCTCACCTGAGTGGGGCAGAGGAGCAGAATCTCCTCCCCAGGGATGAATCCCCCATCCCTGGTAGGGATGCAGCCCAGGATACAGCTGGCTTTGAGAGCTGCTAGCACAGTGTCCAGCCTGTCATCCAAGAGCATGTCCAAGTCCCTCTCAGCACAGCTGCTCTCAATCTATTCATCCCCCAACCTGGATTGATACCTGGGGTTGTCCCAAACCAGGAGCAAGACCTTGTACTTAGATCTTGCTGAACCTCATGAGGTTCCTGTGGGCCCTCTTCAAAAACTTGTCCAGGTCCCCCTGGATGGCCCCATCCTTCAGGTGTGTCACCTGCAGACTGAGGGTGAACTTGATCCCACTGTCTGTGTCACTGATGGAAACAGTACTGGTCCCCACGGAGATCCCTGAGGGACACCCCTTGTCACTGATGTTCATGAGGACATTAAGCCATTGACTACTACCCTCTGGATATGACCATCCAACCAATTCCACATTCACTAAACAGCCCACCCATCAAATCTATTTGTCTTCAATTTCAGGAGAAGGATATTGGGGGAGACTATGTCAAAGGCTTTACAGAAGTACAGATAAAAGACATCTGTAAGCCCTTCCCCTGGCCACTGATGGAGTCACTTCATCACAGAAGGCCACTGGGTTGGTCAGACAGGATTTTTCCCTTGGTAAAGCCATGGTGGATGTCTCAAATCATCTCCCAGTCCTCCAAATGTCTTAGCAGAGCTCCAAGGAGGATCTGTTCTATGATCTTCTCAGGCACAAGAGCTGAGGCTAACAGGACAGTAGTTCCCAGGCTCCTTTCTACCCTTTAGAAAAATGGGTTCAGTGTTTCCCTCCTTCCCATCACCTGACTGCCATCACTTTTAAAATATTTTAGAGTAGCTTGGGAACTGTAACAGCCAATTCCCTCAGGAACATGTTGTCAGGTCCCACAGACCTGTCACCTTATCTCTTTCTTTACAAGACAGTTATCCCAAGCATGCTGCAATTTGGGTGACATTAATCAGCAGTTTCTGCTTATTCACTGACAGAGCTGTTAAGACTTCTGTCAAGAAACCACTCAGAGAGGGGAAGCTTTCCAAAGATTGCGTATTACGTACCTCGCATATACTCAATGGTACCATCCAGCACAAGGTTCAGAAGAGGGTCAAATCCTTTCAAGACACCACTTGCTATTGAAGACCACACAGAAAACAAGGATTAGGACCAAAAAAAGGTATACAACAACACAAGACTTCACGAAAGGTACACTCAGTTCTCCAGCCCTGTTCCCTCCTTCAGGCAAGACCAAACAAATGAGGCCAGAGATATTAAACAGTGTCCTCTTTATCAATGGCAAGTACACAAAAGCTGGTCTGCATTGCACCAATTAAAACTCACAGACTTTTCAATCAATTCTTCAATGTTCTTCAAGATACTAACATATTTGCTTTCAGTCAATTTCAAGGCTATTTTAAGAATACGGTATAAAAATCAGTACAAGTCACACAAAGAAAAAAAAAAGACAACTCCAAAACAAAATAAATATCCTTAATGAAAGGTTATGGTTAAAAATGAAGCAAATCCATATTTTAAGTTCTTTCCTCAGAAACCCCATCTTCCAGGTGCCCTCTTGGCACATCATGTCTTTAGCATAAGCACTGCCTCACGGGAAGGTACTGCAGATAGACCAGCACGTTGTCCTAATGGAGAACATGATTCCACAAGACCAGTCACTAAATATATCACAAAACTATACAGAGCAACTTCCCAGTTTGACAAATACACTTATCAGTAAGGAGTTCAAGTAACTTCCAAACCCTTATAAGCATAAGGTCCCAGTAGAGTTTTAAAATGCAGCACATGGTTAACTCAGACAAACAAGTGCCTGCGGGTGGCACCAATCACATTGGGATGTACCTGCCCAGCTGGGAAGGGACCGGGATGGAAAGGCACGGTGGCATATACTGAACCATGAACTCCGGGCATGACTCTTTCATGTCAAGAGAAGAAAGGCACGACAGCTGTGTTGTTACCTCCATAAATGTTTTTTTGTTCCTTTAAGTGGACACTTGCAATGCAAAAAAAAACCAAAACGAAACAACAAAAACCAAACACCCAAAATAAGGCTGTTCAAGACAACTAACAAAAGAAGAAATGCACAGACGACCCATAAAGACAAAAGTCACCCAGGAGATGGATGGAATAGTTAAATGAGAGAAGCTTCACACCAGTAACTACAACCACTAATAAGTAAAAGCACCCGCTACTCTTCCCCTTCCCTTGATGGGAAAGCAGCGTGAGAAGGAGGGCAGAGCCGAAAGGCAAAAGAGCTTCGTGCCGCAGCCAAGCGCCAGGCTCACCTTCCCGCCCGCCCTGGAACTTCACCCGGATGGTCTTGTCGATGTACTTGGAGAGGTCCAAGATGCTCTCTTTCTTCTTCTTCTCCTTATCCTACGGCAGAGCACAGGCGGCCCAGTTAAAGCGCGCCATCCGCGGGGACTAGGCCCCGGAACGCTGCTGCGGGCCCGGAAGCCGCGCCGCCGGGGCCCCCGAGCCGCGCCGCCGGGGCCCCCGA
>VZSE01012165.1:93601-131902 GCA_013398275.1 Promerops cafer
CGCAGCCGGGCCTGGGCGGGCTGTGCTGCGTGTCCGCGCCCGGAGCCGCCTCCCGCGGGCGCTCAGAGGTGCTGCAGCCGTCCCGCAGCGGGCCGGGGCCGGGGCCGAGCCGTGGCCACAGGAAGGCAGCGGAGCGCATGGGGCTGCTGGCCCTGCCCTCCGCAATTTGGCGGTGTTGGTATATCCGTGGGTCTGGAGTTGTTTGAGACTTTTTTATTCTTTGCGTAGTAACCAGCGTTTTTCTTGTAGTTCTTAAAACTTCGGGGCCCCCGTTGGCCCAGCCCAGCATCCTCGCCCGGCAGCCCCAGGGAGGGGAGCGCAGCCGAGCCCCCGGGCCGGATCCCCGCAGTGGTGGCTCTGGGTTTATCCCGTCTGACAGACTCCCTGTGAGGAAACATTCAGCAAAAAAGAAGGAATTTCTGCTGACCCTGACTCTGCAGTCTGTCTTGAGTCTTGTATTGTCATTACTAAAATATTAATTAGTTTTGTGGGATACATTTCTAAGGGTGTGATGAACTAGGCATGTAATCCTGATACAGGAGAGAGTGGATTTCTAGCAATTGCATTGCATGGTATATAGCTTTTGCCTTTTCAGTGTTTCGTGTTCTGAAAATTTTGAAATGTCATTTAATGTATCATTTAAACTTCTTAACTGTTTATTAGGTAATTTGGAGTGTACTATGTCTTCTTGAATATTATTGGTGTAACATCTTAATATGGAACTCTAATTTTTCCTTCTTCTCTGTCTGTCTCCTTACTGTTTCCTTGCCAATAATCTTTAGTTGCAGAGTAGTCTGGCTGTCAGCTAACTTCTTTATTTCTGTATCATCCCTCTTTTTCATTCATTATCTTTATCTTCATTATCTTTTCATTATGCTCTTGCATGCCCCATGCATTTTGTCATCTCCACTGATGCTTTGCAGGGACTGGTAGTGCCAGTGTAGGCCCCACAAATTAATAAGATTTAATTAACAAGATTAATTTAATTAACAAATTAGCAAGAATGAGTCAAAGACTGGCATGGAGTCAGTTTGATCCATCAGTTTGGGGAAGGTGAGCACATGGCAGTGCAGAAGGACAGCGGGTGCAATAGTCCACCGGTGGTTACTTGGAGGTCTTGCCTTCAGCACTATGCATTGCAGCACATTCCTGTCTGTAAACATTTGGTATATTTGTGCAGTAGAAGTGTTAATGTATTTGAGTAAGCTTGGGCAGACTGGCCTGGGTTCTGAAACAGTCCTGCTGCTGCAGTAAAAAGTGGATGTACTGTGTGCTGCCAATATGTTTCTGTTAGCCAAGCTGGCGTTTCAAAAATTTGCTTGAATACCTCATATCGTGCATTACTTCTGAATCTCTTGTGCTTGCACTTGTTGGGATGGTTTTGGGTAGTACATCATCCTTAGCGTGAGTCAGAGAAGAGTGCTCTGCTGCACTTGTCCTGGTTTGGTACCCCCATGACTGATGGCTGGAGTTATTCCAGGGGACAGAGCTGACAGCTGTTGTCAGGAGCTTCTGTGTGCATTTGCAGTGTGCCAGCTGTACTCATTCTCAGTGCCTTACTCTTGCCTTAGTGAGCATATACCTTTGTCTCCCTCCTTGAAACAGGATAATAGAAATGTTTTGTTTGTTTGTTTTCCCTGGGGCAAAAGGAGGTAGTGTCCATATTTGCTTCTATATTCTGATTTAGGGAGGAGGATCAGCTTGGCTACTGAAGCATAGCTCTTCCAAATCTGGATCCTCATCTGAGAACACTTTAAGAGTGGTGTGATCTTACAGATCCAAGTAGAATCTGCACTTAGACCTTGTTTTGGTATTTGAGTTCTCACATTTCATTTAAGTTCCCATTCCTTCCAGGCATTGTTACCTCTCAGTTTCCTATAACAACAGTAGGTACATGAGCCTTTGACTAGTGACGAACATAGCAATGTGATCTGCAGCGAGTGTGCTGGATCTAGCTGGCCTTCACTATAGCAGCTTCCAGCAGAATATATTGAATTAAGGTGATGGGTTTGTATTTTAAATTAGGGCACTCTAATATGTATTCAATATGGGTGATATGGCTCCAAAGAATTGGAAAGACTGTCTGAAATTCTGCATTAAGGTGTTGGCTGACAATTTAGTCTCCTGGAATTATTGCATTATGAACATGTAGCTCCCTGCACTGTACAGTATTTGTTGAAGGAGTGTTTTATTTGTGCACAGCTTTGCTGCCTGCTATTGCTGGCCTCCAGATGGATCAGTGCAGTTCATGGGAAAGAATGACTCCAGCTCCTGGGAACTCTCACATGGTACCTACTTTAAGAGTAGGATAGCTCATTCATTCCTTCTTCAAGGAACACAGCTCCCAGTGTCTGTGAAATCTCTCTGAGATGTGGGTGACCAGGTCAGTTACTAGAGCTACTGAAAGCAGAAAAGGTGTATAGGATGTCCAGGTGAGTGTGGGGCCAGAGGCAGAGAGGAACAAACAAGACAGATACTGGGTTGGCTCAGTCACTCACACTGAAGTTTCTTGAAATACTGGTGAGCTGAATTCTTCCTCTCCACTTTTCTTCTGTCATTTAACTTGCAAGTCCAGTGCTTGCCTCTGAGCTACATTAATTCACCTAAAAAAATTTGCACAGCAGAAAAACTGGGGAGTATTCTTCTCTTTTATGCATTAATCTGTGGAAGGCCCTGATGAGATTCAGAGCCAACAAGTATGCCCTTCTATTACCACAGACATTAGATTAGCTCATTTGTCTGTTAAATTCTGCCCTCAGATTTTACATTTCTGTTCTGTGAAAACCTTTTCCAGTTTTGCAGCTTTATAGAAAACACTTCCTTTTGTGTTAATTATACACTATTGTGTGCTTTTTAAGCCATAGGATCAGTAAGAAGCAAGTATTATAATATACCTTATTGTCACAGCAGCTGTTGTTTTTCTGGCTGGACTTGATATCCAAACACTTGGAAAAGAGCCTTTGGGGTTGTAGGCACATTGTATAGGATCTGCACAGGAGATGACATTTTCTCCTGGGTTGATCTAGGATATGAAGTCTCTAGGAATAAGGAATCATCATAAATGCTGCCACTATGCCAGTGCATCGGCAGCACTGCTTTGAGCTTTTGTTGTCTCATACCTACTGACATGAATAAAAACAAAACTGGATGCATCAAAGTGGGTAAGAACAAACTTCAGAACCATGCTTTGATTCTAAGTGATAGTAGCTTTGTAAAAATGTCTGTTAATCCACATTATGCACAGATTATATTCTCCACAGAGTTTCTAAAACTCTATGTTCCCTCTTCTGCTTTTAGCCCTGCTCATATTGCCTTTAATTCCTCCCATGCTTGACTTTTATTTGGCTTTTGGCACACACATCCACATAGCTTCTAAAATGTTTTGAGCATTTCACATTAGGAACCTTTTACTGCCTTAGTATTTCTTTGAAGAACATCCATTAAACAGCTCAGAAAGCAAAGCTGTGTATAACTGTCTCCTGGGTGCCTTTTAGGAATTATTCCTGAGTTCCAGTAATGGTTATCTCCACGGAAATGTAGCAACACACCCTGTACTTTTGTTTTAAAGATGTGTGCCGTATATCTCATAGATGTAAAACTTTTAGCTGTACAGCTTGTTTCCCATGTGCATAAAGCTGTTCAATTACAGGAGTTAGCTCCTGCAAAACTGCCTGAAGATTTTGGAGAGAGTTGTACATGTAATATTCAAAACTAAGATACTTCATGTTTTGTTTGCTTATCTAAGCCCAGTTAGACCATGTACAATAAGCAGGGAACATTCTTTTATTCTTGTCTTTTGTGTGTGACTGTATTTGCATCTCTGTTGCTTGTTACTCTTCAAAGTCAAATTCAAGATAATAAGTACAGGTTACTTTTCTAAATTACTTGCTTTTGTTGAAAGTAGTTTAGGTGCTATGGTTGGATACCTGAGATACGAGTTAACAAGTCCACTATAGCAGGGAGTTGGAGTTCTTGTTTCCTCACAGATATGCACAGTAGTGTCTCCCCTTCTGCACAAGTGTCTTGGAATCTTTCACGGTGCTCAAGTGGCTTTAATCTGCACTGAGCTGATCGGTGTGACCTCCCATATCAGCATGCTTCAGGACAAATGTCTTTGGTTCTAAAGGACTTAGTTAGCACTAAGGTTATAGAAAAAGGGAAAAAGTTGCTGCATATGTTAACAAAGACCATTTACACGCAGAAGAGCTAAATATAAAAATCTCTACCTCCTGTATATTTTTGCAATGACATTTCTTTACTGCGTTGCTGACATCTTGCAGCAGAATGCCATCATTGCCTGTGGGCACACTGTGTGTGTTAAAGAGCAATTTTACAATGTGGGTGGTAGAACACTGGCACAGGTTGTCCAGAGAGGAGGTGGGTGCCTCGTCCTTGAAAGTGTTCAAGGCCAGGTTGAACAGGGTTTGGTGTACTTGAAGATTTCCCAGCCCATTGCCAGGGGTTTGGACAAGGTGACCTTTAAAGGTCCCTTCGAACCTAAACCATTCTGTGATTCTCAAAAGTTTTCCAAAAAACATCTTTTTACCCTGAGTATCTCCTAGGGGTGCATGGTAACTTCTGTGTAGTAGGGTTTAAAATAAAGAGGGAGAAATAAGAGTGATGGATTCTTTTAATGGATTTTTGAACAAGCCTGTTAAGGTAACGACATTGTTGCTGACTCCAGTTGTCTTTAGCATCTTGTTCCTTGGCTGCTACGTGAAGAAACAGATGTGTAAGGTGTATTTGTAAGAGTGTAACTGCATAATTATCAAATAATTGGTGTTTTTAGGTTATGAATGTTAAGCTAGATGTTGACAAATTAGTCTGTCACAACTTTCTAATTAGTAGCAGCGGTGTTTAGGGATATGATGTTATATTTCTCTCCAGAACAAAGTTTCATCAGTTCTGGTAGGCACAAAGTGATTTCCTTGGGGAAGGCTAAAGCAGAGCAATAGAGCAATTAAACATATCTTCAGTCAGTGACTTCAGTTTTGCTTGAGTGCTGGACAGGAGAGAAGAGAAATAAGAATGGAAAGGAAGGAATTGGGTGTGTGGGTAGAGAGGAGTATGACACAAAGGAGGATGGTAGAAAGATAAGATGGTTGCGGGGGGAGGGGGCTTGTTTGTTTGGTTTGAGGGGATTTTGCTTGCTTGCTTGGTGGGTTTTGGTTTTTTTGAACGTGCTGCTCATTGTGAACTGGTAGTCTTGTCCTCATCCTGTGTCCTGGGGTTACTAATGAATGACAGTGTTCCATCTGAAACCAAATGTGTGACTAGTTCAGATGAGAACCAGATCATTCATTGTACGTTTCAGATATGTTACGTATGTTTTTAAACAAACTTCCAAGTGCTAAGTGCTAGTAAGGATTAGCAAATGTCCTCAATAAAATGGAGAAACTTACTGTTACAATAGGAAGAAACAAATGCTCTGGGAGCACAAAAATTATAATAGGAAGAATCCAGTCACATTAACAGTGTTTGGTATTCCTGAGGACTGGATTTCCAAATCAGTGGGCTGAAATAGTATTTGAGACTGCTACATTTAATATGTGGTCAATTTTTTCCTGACTATCTAATAGCTTGTATGAAGCTAAAATACAGATATGTTTTGCATTTGCTCTCAGCATCGTCCTTTTATAATCTATTACCAGACAGCACTACTTGAACATTGAAATTGCTCTGTAAGAGCACTGTGAGGCTCTAAAGCAGCAACTGAAGATCGGCAAGACTCTCCTTCAAAAAGAAGCATTGATCTGTATTTATATAATTGAATTACATTTAAAAGTTAGGTTTTGTCCTGCTTTCTGAGCACTACTTTTGTATCTTAATGTATATTTATCTGAAGCATTAAAATCTTTTTGAAGCAGCTGGTGAGGTCTTAATCTGAAATTGAATTCTTAATGTGTTGATGTTCAAACCTGACCAGATGGTCACAGAATGTATATGAGCAAACTTCACACTGAGAAGCTGATGTTCAGTATTTTGTATAAAGGAAAGACTTCTTAACTTACACTTTTTCAATGAGTGGGATGGTGCCTGAACGTCCTCCCAAGACAGAGCCTGCAGTCCCTGTGTTGCTGCCCTGAGGAGCAAGTGTCATGTAGAACGTGATGGCTGATTGTTAAAGTGATGCTCTGATGCCTTCTTGTTCAAGTGAGGACAAGAGCCTCTTGTCAGAGAGAGAAGCATTGCAAGTGACCTGTTTGCCACTTAAAAATGGTCAGGAGGATTTATTTCAGAGTCCTTAGAACAGTAGAAACAGACCTCATTATATACTTTGTGTTTCTTCGACCATTTCAAAGATCAGGGAGGATTTACAATTACTTTGGCTCAGTTAATATGAAAATGAAGTCACCACTAATTAAAGAAAACCACCACTAGTGACAGGGAAGTTGTACATACTTCCACTGTTGTTTTGTTTGTCTTCCTACTTTCTGATTCCTTGGATAAACATCTACTAGGACGTGGGGTACAAACCGACAACTGCATCAACTCCACAAAAGTACTTTATTTTGCAGGTTATGTATATACATACATGCATACATACATAGGTATGTATGTATATATGTATATGTGTATATAGTCTTGTAGGTGATTTTGATTCAGCTTTTTGGTTATGTATATACATGCATGCATACATACATATGTATGTATATATATGTGTGCATATATAGTCTTGTATATATGTATGTGTGCATATATATAGTCTTGATTTTGGTTCAACTTTTTGGGTGGAAGATGAGGAATATACCTAGTACTCACAAAATTGTGTCACTATACAGAGAGAAAGAAAGAATAGGAGTAGACATTTAAAAGAACAGACCTCTTCATGAAGAGTATGATTTGTGAAAAAGTCTGTGTTAAGGAAGTGTTTGCTAGTACCTACTTGTGAGCCCCCAGATCTTTCAGTTTTGCTGGGAAGTGGCCTGGTACAATCTGACCTAACCAAAATAACAAGGAAATTACTATGTTTGCTGTGTATTTTTTTTGCAGGGATGGGAAGCTGAAAATATTTGTGTTAAAATCAGCACGTCTTGCAGTTAGATGTAGTGTGAGCAGTTCACTGAACTAGCAACTTACATACTGTGTATCACAACTGAGAGTCTAAAACTGGTAGATTTGCTGCATGTTACTATGTTTATTTTTGCTGTAGTTTTGTTCTCTTTCTCCGTGTTACTACAGGATCTGGGTTCTGTTACCTCAGTTTCCGGGAGTTCTTCAGGAGAATTCTAACATGTACATGATGCAAAGATAGCTAACTTCCTTATAAAAATGACCGTGACATGCTATGGGTATGGAATAGCTCTGAATTGTTGAATCATCTGCCTGGTTGTGACCCCTTCCAAACCTCTTGGCCATCTATTCACTGGGTGAACAGGGTGAGAAACAGAGAAGGCCTTCACTCTCTGCACACTGTTCAGCAATAGCTAAAACATTAGTTTGTAATCAGCATTGTTTTGGGCACAAAACTAAAACACTGCACCATCAGCTGCTATAAAGAAAATTAACTCCATCCCAGCCAGACCCAGGACAGGCCTTTAATTATAAATATTAGATATGTAATCTTCACTGCTTATATAGTTGCAGATATTGTTGGAGCTGGTCATTGAAGCAGTGATAAGTAAATGCAGTAGGTAGACTTGAGAGTCTACATGTGCTACCTAGGACAGAAAAAGAGCTGCTGCAGCTATGGGGTCTTGCCACATCTTCAGTAAAGTTGTCCAAGGTTGAGTTTTGGAGTGATGCTAATCTAGAATTGATCATTATTTCAGGCTGTACTTTGAGGAGTTGATGTCTTATTCATAAAATCGTGAAATTGTTTGACTGGGAAGGGACCTTGGAGATCATGGAATTCCAGGCCCCTGACATGGGGTGGGCTAGGCTAGGCTGTTCAAAGCCACATCCAGCCTGGCCTTGAACACTTCCAGGGATAGGGCAACCCACTGCTCTGGTCAGCCTGTTCCGTGGCCTCACCACCCTCACAACCAAGAATTCCTTCCCAATATCCCATCTATCCCTGCCTTCTGGCAGTGGGAAGCCACTCCCACTCTTGGAGTGGCTCCTTCTCCCTTGTCCTGTCCCTCCATCCCTTGTCCCCAGTCCCTCTCCAGCTCTTCTGGAGCCCCTTTAGGCCCTGCAAGGGGCTCTGAGCTCTCCCTGGAGCCTTCTCCTCTCCAGGTGAGCACCCGCAGCTCTCCCAGCCTGGCCCCAGAGCAGAGGGGCTCCAGCCCTTGGAGCATCTCCGTGGCCTCCTCTGGGCTGGCTCCAGCAGCTCCACGTCCTCCGGATGTAGGGAGCCCCAGAGCTGAGCAGAGTACTCCAAGTCTCCTATCTGTTCTGCATTAGTCCATCTTCTTTCCCTTGCTGTGGTTACATACATGTGTGCACCAGCCTAGCTGTGTTGTTTGAGGTTGGCTTTTTGGTTTGTTGGGTTTGGTTTTTTTTCTTTAAACACATCCAATATTGTTTCATTTGATTCTTTGGCCAATTGCTGTGTAGGAGGGAGTCTGCCTAATGTATCTGAAGTCTTTCTTTAAAGTATGATGGAAATACTAACATATTCCACTGTACTCCCTACACAGATATGGAAACTTTGTAGACTCTTTTGTTTTTCTTTAAAAATATAAAGCAGGCCAGTCAACAGCAAGTTACTCCCTTCACTTCTGATATTTTATGTAACCTAAAATTCTTGTGAAATTTTTGTTACATTTTCAGGTGTACTGTGAGTATGGGATGGTACATGTCCTTTCAGAGAAGGGGAGCAGCAAAGGAAAAGACTATTGTATTCTCTTCAACTCTCAGTGGGCCCATTTGCCACATGATCTGGGTAAAGCTGTAAGTACCTAGCTAACTGATGACAAAAAATGTATAAAAAATGCCTTTGTTACAAGGAAACTTCTGATTTCTTAGTTGGATTAGTAGAATTTGAAGTAACTGCTTTGTTTGCTCTGCTTAGAAAATATTTTATCTCTTAAGATCACTAGGCAGTGCTAGGATGGCAATGTTCATTTCCAGGCATTGTGCAGAGATAATGACTATTCCTGTTCAAAACCAAAATACTCCTTTTCAATTATGTGATCAATGAAATTAAAGAGGCACATATCTGGGCTTGAAAAGGAGTTTTTGTACATCAGCATGATACAAGAAGATACCACGTGGCTTTTCTTAT
Organism: Promerops cafer; assembly: GCA_013398275.1. Lineage (NCBI taxonomy): Eukaryota > Metazoa > Chordata > Aves > Passeriformes > Nectariniidae > Promerops > Promerops cafer. Next base: position 102,771 of record VZSE01012165.1, read on the forward strand.
ATGGTGAACTGCGGCCTTTAGTGCTTTTTCAGTGCCAAGTGTAGGATTAGGTAGTCATAAATTGTGTCAAGCTTTTGCTGCATTATCCAAAGCTGTATGAGCTGAAAATGGAGTAAATTCTTCACTCTTTTCTGTGAGAAAAAGTTACTGGCACTGAATGATGAAATCAGCAAGTGCACTTTGAATGAGCTACTAATGGGGAAGATGTAGTTGACTGATACTTGGTTCATTTTATTCAGCCAGTTGAGTGCCTCACAGAATAATTATTAGAGTTCCTTACCAGTGTATAGGCAAGTCTCAGTTACTTCTGGTGAGTTTACAGTACCTGTAGATTAGTCCCTATATACATAAATAGATGTCTTTGCCTTGTATAGACTCAGCTGATAAACTCTTGCACTTGCCCTGACTGTGTAACGTGAATCAGCACATGCATGACTGACTGTGGTACTTATGAGAGTTGGGGACTGTACTGTAGACACCTTGTTTAAATCAGTCTCATAAAAATTCACTAGAGTCATATCTCAGTAGCTCTGCTGAGCTGATATAGTCCAGAAGAGTTTGCACAGAGACTTGGATAGGGTATGCTATATGCCTTGCCTGTCCCTGTCTCCTTCCTTGGTTCTTTCCTGCTTTTCCCTTTCACATTCTTGCTCCTCCTCCTTCAGTGCTGCAGCAGTACAGTTCATTAACTGAGGCGATGCGGTGCACCACTCTGAGCTCCCTCTGCATTTGTGTGGTGCTCTGTGCTCTGAAACTTGGACAAGCAGGAAGTGTGGGTTGGAGCATTTCACTGTCTCTAGAGGTCAGGCTGGAGACAGCAGTTTTCTGAACAAGGTTGAAGTACTGACAACCTGACACTTCCCTTTCCCTCCTAAAACCGTAGAGTCCATTACACAGGTATTGTATATCGTGTACCTGTGGATTTCTAATACAAACTGTTCCATGTGTAATTTTTTCAGGTTAAACCTTTACCTTGACTCTTCTCAAATCTGACAGCTCACTTCAGCAAGGGCTGAGACCTGCTTCTCTTAGCACAGCTTGGTTGTTTGGTAGATAATTTCAGTTTTCAGGTAACTTGCAAATAGAACTGTGCAAAGATGCTGGTGGTTGTTTAGATTTTGCAAGGAACAATTTGTGCCAGTGTTATTTCTAAAACCTTGAAGTGTCTTTGGGATGTTCTTGTTGAAACACACCCGACTAGATGCCTTTGGGTCTGATGAGGGCCAAAACTAAGGAATTGGGACAGGTTTGCAACATCTCTGGATCACAAGTGGTGAGAGAAGTAGCTTAGAATCCAGTATTCAAGTACCTGGGATGCAAAATCTCAGGTCACTGGATACAGTAGGTTTCAAGATGGAAGTATATTGCCTATGCTTCTCTACTTTTCCCCAGCCTGTGTTTTGGTTTCTAGCTGTTCATACCCTCCATCATTCCAGCCTACCACTCTGCCACCATAGCAAAGATAAAACCTTGCTGGAGACAAAACAGCAACAATCCTGAAGAAAATAAATGTGAGTGAAGGTCATATCCCAAATTTTACTACCAGCAGAATTCTGTACAATAAGGTGAAACAAGGCAGGACCCTACACAATAGAGAAGGCAGCATTGTTTCAGCTTTCATTTTGCTCTGAGAATAGTCTACCACTCCATTACTGGAAAGTTTTAAATTACTCTTTAGAAACTATGGCTTCTGCTCTTGACTTCTTTTATTATTTTATGTTATATATATGTATTTAACTAATCTCTTTTTTTTCAGTCACTCCTGCAACTGCAGGATCAGACAGCATCTGTTTTGTGTTCTCCTTCTGATGTACCTCATGGGGGATTTAATAATCAAATCCCCATGGTGATGCGAGGAAATTGCACCTTCTATGAGAAAGTGAGGCTTGCTCAGATAAATGGGGCTCGTGGGCTGCTGATTGTTAGTAGAGAGAGACTGGTAAGTCACTTTTTATCTTCCTATGCTGCTGATACTCCTCTGATGCTAGATATTGCCTTGTCTTCGGTGCACATTGCTGGTATTTGATGTTCCTCTTTAAAGTAAATAATGCATGTGTGTTCCTGCATGTACATACGTTGCAGTTGTGTGTGGAAACCACACATCTGATGGAAGAATGAATGAAACAAGAGGCACTCATTTAAGTAGGAAGAGTCGGCACGGAGCTCATGTGACATTCAGGTTAAGGGCTCAGACTTACCCTTGTTCTAAATGAAATACTGGAGTCAAAGGATGAGGTTGGTTTGTGACTCCATCATACTACCACACTGAATCTAGTGCTTTAGATTCAGCTGGAGCATCAACAGCATGTATTTTGTAGAATTAGTAGTTTTGAAAATAAAATTAGTAGGTTTGGGTCCTGCTCAATACTAGGAGGCACATATCAGTCATAAACCTGTGACCCTGATGTGCAAAAGATACTGCTTGAAATTTGGTTGCTGCATTTTGCTGTTACAGTCTTACATTACTTCTGTTTTACTGGGAACAGGCATATATTTTGACTTTTGAGTATTTGCTGTCATTAAGTTCCCTTCTAGAATATTTTTCAAATTAGCAGGAACAGAACTTGCAACTTTAACCGTTTTGAAGGAGTAGAAGTATTTGCAGAAATAAACATATTCTTACCTGGTCTGAACTGTCTTTCAGGTTCCTCCTGGAGGTAATAGGAGTCAGTATGAAGAGATTGATATTCCTGTGGCTCTGCTTAGCTATACCGATATGTTAGATATTGGCAAGGTAAACTCGATACTAAAAGCTCTCATTTACATTATCTCATGTAAATAAGTCACTGCTTAACAGTATTAAGTCCACCTTAAGAGCTTTGAATATGTAGAGAGTGTATTCATGAAGATTGCATTCTTGTGTTTTGGAAAAAAAAATCAAATCTCTTGGGAGGTTATTTCTCATCTTTGGAATAAAATCAAAATACAGCCTGGTGCTGGAAATAAGTATCACTAATAGAAGAGCCAATAGATGGCTCTTATGGGTTTATAATAAAGCCTGATTCTGAGGTTGTTTAGTGGCAATTAAGTAAGTGAACCTTTGCTAAGGTGGCTTTTTGGATGTCCTTCCTAACTTGTATTTACCTCCACAGAGTTTTGGCAGCTCAGTGAAAGGAGCAATGTACGCCCCAAATGAGCCTGTGCTAGACTACAACATGGTGATTATCTTTGTCATGGCTGTGGGGACTGTTGCAATTGGAGGCTACTGGGCAGGAAGCAGAGATGTGAAAAAGTGAGTAACCAAATGCAGTATACCAGTTTTCCTGTATTTTTCACAGAACAAAAAATAGATGGTGTTTATGTAAGCATCACCTGGTAGCTCTGCTAGTGAGGTTAGGAGACTCTAGCCAGAACAGGAAAATGCTGATGTGATGTTTGAAAGGCCCTGAGCCTTGCATTGGTTTGGTCATTGTAGGAAATCATTAGAGTATAAATTGCATGTAGATTATTTTAGGATTTTGCCATGTTAAAAGATCAAACATTTGAAAAGCTCAGAAAGAAAATTATTAAGTAATAGGCATCCTGTTTGGACTTTTGCAAAAATTCACCACAAAAATACTTTGTAAAAAAATAGTAAAATTTGCTTTTACTGGTATAGGGCAAACCAAATTGACTGGCTGGCTAATGTATGCTATGTTTGTTATCAATTTTTAAATGAAATTTTATGGTTACTTTTTGCCAGCAAGTGGGATTGGGAGAAGGAGGTCATTGTGCCACACTAATTTATAACATTTATTTTGTATACACAACTTGATTTAAGGATTTCTTCTGGAGTTAACAAATTATTCTGTGGTAGTTTTCAGGATTCAGTTGAGTTTTTAGCAAACTGAATAGTACTCTGGATAAGTTAACACAGCAGTTACTGGTTTATGCATTGCATTACAGCTTGTGTTCACACCTCCATGGAAAATACGGTGTCCCACCGACTTGAGTGGGAATCAGAGCAGGCATTGGTGTTGTGACATGTTTTCAACCCCTTGTGTTTTTTGCTGAAGATTCAGCATCCTTGTGTATTTTGTTGCAGAAGGAATGAACTGATGGTAGCCATGTTACTCTTTCAGGAGGTACATGAAGCACAAGCGTGATGATGGGGCAGAGAAACATGATGATGAAACAGTGGATGTGACTCCCATAATGATCTGTGTGTTTGTAGTGATGTGCTGCTCAATGCTCGTCCTCCTTTATTTCTTCTATGACCACTTAGGTACTCTTAAGGTTGTATTTGTATTGATACATCTTCAATATCACAAGGCTGACATCGTTCAAAGAACACTTTATTGTGAAAATAATAATGAAACATCTCTCTTCCGTCATGTGTCTTCATCCCAATATGATTTAAAATACTGTAAGAAAAGTCACTGAGTAGATTTCTAATCCTTCTTTTTGTGAGGTTGGTCATAAAGCTTCTTTCAAATATTAAAGCCTATTAAGCACATACAGACATAGTATTTTCCACCTTTTATTTTTGTTAAAGGTGTTCTCAGACCTATTATTTTCTCTCTATTATTGTTCCATTTTAAGTCAAGATCAAGAATTATTTTTTTTATCTTTATAAAGATTATAATTTTCTACTGATCACTCATCAGATTGACAAAAAAAACATGAGAACCTAATGCTTCTTCATATTTCTGAGGGTATAGTGAAACATCTGCATTGATTAATTTTGCTACTTAGTGATTTTAATAGTCCCTTATAATGCTCCTGTATACTCATAAAGAGAAGATAAATGCTTCGCTATAGGTTGCCTTTGAGGCTTATGGCTTACTTTAAGAAGATTAGGATAGAGGTTTTGATTTGTTTAAGTAGGTATTGCACACAGTACACCTGAGTAAAAGGAGCTAAAATTAAGTACTTAAAGAGCACTAATCCAGTCAATCATTTGAAGTCTCTGAATTTACCTTGCACTGTTGAAATGTAAGCCTTATCTCTCATTTAGTCTTACTGACTGTCTGTTCTTTATTCAGCCAGGATATGAAAAAAGCATCTTTTGCCTTATCCTACTTGGACTTAATACTTTTTTCCCCTCAGTCTATGTTATAATAGGAATATTCTGCCTGGCTGCCTCGATTGGTCTTTACAGTTGTCTGTCTCCCTTTGTAAGAAGATTCCCCTTGGGAAAGTGTAGGTATGTGGCAACTTTCAAAATTTTAATAGGGAAACTTAGGTCTTTATACTGTTGGGTACGTGTGGGGTTTAAAAGGTGGATTCATGCTTCCAAATGTTTATAAGGAAGAGGCTATCTACATAGGCAACTGTAGCTTTGGTGTGTTTCTTTTTCAGAATCCCAGATAACAACTTGCCTTATTTTCACAAGCGTCCCCAGATCCGGATGTTGCTCTTGGGAGTATTTTGTATCTCTGTCAGCATAGTCTGGGGAATCTTCAGAAACGAAGATCAGTAAGTGATCTGTGTTAAAAATTTTTCTGTGCTAAAAATTGTAATACGCTTTATAGTATAAGTAACTGACATCCACAGAAGTCTACATGAAATTATCCAGAAATTAGGAATGACAGGGAAAAAAAGTAGAGACAGGCAGAAATTCTTATTTGTTCTTTATGTACTTCATCTTTTTCTTGTTCATTTGAATTACAGAAAACTGTCTCTTGTTAAGCTTGAATTTCTCTGAGTCCCAGTCAGTATTCTGATCTCTTTGATGTAAGAGAGCTTTTCAGAAGTGACATGGAAAGTTGAACACAAGTTGTCTAACTTATTTCTTCATGAGAATAAGAACTGGTAGGATTGTCAGATCTTTAATTTCTCTCAGCTTTCTTGTATGAGTCAGTAATTCTCTGCACCCAGTGTGCTGTAGTACCTAATTGTAACATGTTCTTACCACTTCTGTTAGAGGTGAATCTTTTATGGAGTTTTATGTTTTTGTTTTTGTTTCGGGTTTTTTACCTCTTACCTCACTCCCAGATATTCCAGTTTCCCCATGTCTACAGGTTGTGTTCATCTTCTTGGTTCCTCTATTGGGGGTTCAGTACTGGAACTGAAATGCTGGCTTGTGTTTCTGATGATGATACCAAAGATGTCCGATTTCTGCTTTGAATGCATGTTAGTGCTTTTATGGGATCTGTGTTCTGTGTGGATCATTCAATGGCAGAACTCAAATCCAGGAATTCTCAAGTCTGAAAGACCCTTTAGAGAGATAAGTGTCAGACTGAGGAGTACAGCAGTACTATAGAGATGTTCCAACCTGCAGTATTTAGGACTAGGAAATCCATTTTCTGCCTCAGAGCTGAAGTGGGCCTGAGTGTCTCCTGCACAGAGCTCCCTCAGCAAGTACACATGTATTGTTCCAACAGCATCGTCTCTTATTGTACCTAGACCATAGCAATTTTTGGGAAACCTTAGTGTTGTTTATCTCAGATCCTACCTCTCTTTGACCCTAGCAGTTGAGAGTAAAGCAAAGAGCACTTCTATACTCAACTTGCGAAACACAATTGAAAAACAGGCCCAGCTGTAAATCTGCCTCAGCACACAAGAGTGCACACCTGTACACAGGACAAAGGACCCCAGCACTTCCCATTTTGGTATCCACTGACCTCATTCAGCCAGTTTTCAGTCTACCTTACTGCTCATTCAGCTTGTACTTCATCAGTTGCTCTGTGAGGATTTTGTGGAAGGTTGTCAGTGGAAAGCATTACTGAAGTTTAGATAGACACTATCGTGCAGGTCTTCCCTCAGCTCCCAGGCAGTTCTTTGTGGAGGGTTATCAGGTTGATGAAAAGCAACTTCCATTTGCAAATTCATGCTGACAACAATGTCAGTTTCAAGCAAGTACTTAGAATAAAAGAGGTTTTTTTGTCCCAAGCAGGTCCTTAGTGAGGACAAGGCTTGGTCTGCTTTTCCTGCTGTTTCCTGCAAAAATGTTACTTTCCTCTTTTTAAGGTGGGCCTGGGTTCTGCAAGATGCTTTAGGAATTGCTTTCTGTCTTTACATGTTGAAAACAATTCGCCTACCTACATTTAAGGTATGAAAGTTAAACAGAAGATGCAGACTTTAAGAAGAAAGTTAAAGAGAAGAAGTTTGTATGTATGTGTTTGAACAGAGGAGTCACTTAAAATGGAGTATATTGCCTTGGAAATGCACTTCCACTCATATGTAGCATGGAAAAAAGGGATGCAATGAGTATAATGAAGACCCATAAGTGGCATGTGATTGTTCTGTAGATTCTGTAGAGTGCTGACTAGTAAATCACACACCACCCATCACCACCCATTTATTTATGTATTTGGTATTTGAGTATTTGGGGGGGGGGGGGGGGGGGGGTTTGTTTTGTTTTGATTGGTTTGATTCTGTTTTTCAAATTGCCATACAACTATTGCGTCAGTCTAGTGTATTTTTCAAATCTTTCTGACTTTAGTCAGTATCCTAAGACAAAAATCAGTATTAGTCATTTAGTTGCCCCTTAAGAAGCTCTTCAAACTCTTCTTTCAAATTATCTTCACCTATAAGTTTGTATAGACTGACAGTAAATAGGTGTATAGTGTTTCAAGCTATGCCTGGCATCTTCCAGTACAGAGCTTCTTCATATTTCCCAGCAAACTGAAATGGCACCATTTCCAGATTTTACATGATAAAGAATTTTGGGTAATAATATGTAATTTTGTGTTTAAGAATTACTTTCTTTTATATGGTGCATGCAAGACCCTATTCCTCCATCTAAAATATTTAGGAATTAAGAAAAATACATAAATTACTTGTCTTAGTCTTTGCTAGCTTTTTCTTTGAGTAGCCTTCTAATTATTAATTGTTTGCTGTTTGCTAATGCATAGTGTGTAAATACCAAATATCTTGTCTCTTCCTTCAGGGTTGTACCTTACTCCTCCTGGTTCTTTTTGTGTATGATGTATTCTTTGTATTTATCACACCTTTTCTAACAAAGGTAAGTAAGGTGCTTCTCTATTGCCTGCTGCCCACAGAGCAAAGTGTAATGACTTGTTTCTCTGTGTGTTCCTAAATGATCCCAGAGCTGCTGAGTGAAGTGCTGATTTACAATTTTCCCGTTTTTTTCTTTAGACTGGGGAGAGTATAATGGTGGAGGTGGCTGCAGGCCCGTCTGATTCTGCCACTCATGAAAAGGTACTGCATGTTATCTGAAAATCTGGCACTAGCTTTCAACTGTTACACTTTTAACTTCTCTAAAATTCAAGGCCACAAAGCTGAAATGAAGAGGCCAGTCTGAAAAGAACTTAATGTGGGAATAAGTGCTCCTGAATGTTTATTCTGGAGGGGCAAAGCAGACTTGTAGTGGCTCATCACACCAGCTTTAGTTTTCCTTTATCTTTTTTTGACAGGGTTTCAATATAAGAAAGCTGGTTAGCTCAGCTTCACAAAAACATGACCACATCTGTAAATATTAACTTGCTGCTAATTAAGCATAAGCATCTTTTCCTAAAGAGGTAAAGCATATAATCTGTCTGTCTCTTCCCCCTCCTTCCCTTTTTTTGACATTTGCTTTATGAAAAGCTGAGGCTATAGGTAAAGGAGAGAAACACAAATTGGAGACAGAAGAAAACAGAAGTCAGTGTTCAGTGGGTTTTCACCGTTGGACAGCAGCCAATTGCATGATCACCTTACAAGATGTGGCTGACTCAGGGAGTAAAGTATGTGAGATGTAGGAGACAGTGAGATATAGTGAGCAAAACAAAAAAGATTAATCTGTACGAAAACCTGGTTTTGATAATTTAAGGATTAATTGGATCTATTTCAGCAATGAATGTGCTAGTGTCACGTGGGAAAATAGCAAAGAAAATAATTGTTTGCAGGACGTGGATCAATCCATAGAGTCCGTACTAATTCTTTTGACTTCTTTTGTTCTTCTCTCCTGTACCCCTTTAGTACCCCTTTGGATTCAACTTTATGCACAGAATGAATTGTATGAAACAGTAATGAAAGTATAAGTATATAAAATTATTTTGGCACTAATATAAGAAAAGAAAAAAGAAAATAAAGTTTCTTTAATTTACTGTAATAAAGATAATACAGGTTTGCAATGCACTGTGGCATACTGTGCCTCACATTGCAAATGACCTTTTAAAATTATTCATGTCTTGATCTTTTGAGACTTTTATTGCACCCAGGTGAATGAACTGTATAAATTATTATTTCTTATGCATGTAGCAGCTTACCTAAATTTTGTACATACCTGCAGCTGAAGCAGAGTCCATACCCAATTGTATGTGAGGACTTTGAAGTTAACATAGTATTTAGAAAGTATTTCATCACTCCCATCTTAAATACATTTTGTTAGTTGTCAGTTAATTAATTTATAAAAAGTTACATTTGCTGTATTTGAAACCTGCAGTTTCAGTACAACAGGAACGAGTTCTGGTAGGTAGTGTCACTATGCTTTTCATCAGACCTGTCTCTCTCATTCCAAGCTCCCAATGGTCCTGAAGGTTCCACGACTGAATTCCTCACCGTTGGCTCTATGTGACAGGCCTTTTTCTCTCCTAGGATTTGGAGACATTTTAGTTCCAGGTATTGTTTAGCATGTTAAGAATTTTACGTGTTGCATTGTCATATTAGTTTATTCATTTTGTACTCCTGCTTCAAGTGGTAGGTTTGATTTGACTACTATAAACCTGATAAATTTTCAAGTATAGGGGGTTTTTGTGCACTATTCACCTTTTCAACAAGAAAAATGCACATTAATCTTATGGTTCAGTTTCACATGCAGTGATGTCAAGAAATGCAGAGAAATTGCAGGAGTTGATTTAGCAACTGATTCTATACTATAAAACATCTCTAATAGTGTGGTGATAGGGGAAGTTATTTGTCCATCTGCACACAGTTTAAGTACAGATGCCTGACCACTCAAAACTTCCTAACTGTTAGTCACACTACATCCAGTATTTCTATGACACCTTCTCTCAAATTTGATTTTAGATAGTATGTAGAACTATCCCTGGCATCACTGCAGGTGAAAAAATTATGCACCTTCTGGCTTTCAGATTTCTTTTGAGAAATCATTTGTTTACTTTCTTGTGTTTTGGGAAATATGAACTCTCTCATCCCCATTAGTCTCCCCTCCTCCCCCAACCTGCAACAGACATAGTCATTAATCATAAAATTCTGCTGTCTTCAGTACCAGCTCGAAGGGCTGAACTTACTCTTGCTCTTGTTGTGAACACTGTATTTTTACAAATGTTTAGTGGGGATGGGATGACATTTTTATCTATGATCTGCATATTTGTAGCTGTTTATTTTACTTTTGGAGTGCTTCCAATACATGGGCCTTGTACCATCAGATAACTGGTTTGTAAATTGTGCAGCCTCCTGGATATGTTGTCATGGTGCTTAAACACAGGGTGCCAAGGAAGTTTTTTGGGGAAAAAAAATTCTTGAAATTTCCTAGCTGGTTTGATGGTTTTGTTTTTATCAGGAAGTGTGTGACTAGGTTGAAAGCATATTGTAACTCTTCTTTCTTTTCCTAGGCTTACTGGTAGCCTATTGCCATAGATTTGATATTCAGGTGCAGTCATCCAGAGTCTATTTTGTAGCCTGCACAATAGGTATGTACCACAGTGCCACCTGAACACAAGAGCTACAGGAGTGGCTCCCTCTAAAAGCATGTAATCAGTCTTGCATGGCATAGTTTGGGGGTTTTATCCTGTTCCTCCTTTTATTATTAAACAGAAATATTTAGCAAAGTGCTCTCGAGGCTAGATCTTCCATCACCAAACTAGCTGATGTTGCTTTTCTGAGCTGTTTTGTCTGCCTTACGTAAGGGGAGCTTCTTGTTACCGTGGCTGCCAAGGTCTCAGTCTACCCCTTGTAATTACACTATCTTTACATGTGCTCAGCTACTCATTGTGGTTTCTTGATTCATGGATCTCTGAGTTGCTTGTGCATGAGAATTCAGGTTCAGGGATATCATCCTTTGACTTTGTTCTTAATTTCATGTGTATTCTAAAAACCCATAACCCATGATGCAGGGAATTTTATTATGATGACTATAACACCTCTAGATACGTTTCCTTTAGTTTGTAAAATCCACGGAGTTATGTGCCACGAACTTAAATACAACTGATAAATAGCATCTAACAGATTCCTGTTGTCTTTCCTACAATGTACTTCTGCTAGCAAAGACATCTAATGCTTGCAGTAAATTTCATGAGAAATTGTCATGAACAACTTCTTTAGAAATTCTTTTGAAAAAATACCTAGGTTCATGGACACATCTAGCAGGGGTAGAGAGATACTTTCATTGATGTTCCAAATAATTGTCTTTCATATATAGTAAAACAAAATTGTTGTCTTATCTGGTACTTTAAAAATGTGTTTGCAGAAATAGGAAAATGTTGTATTGAGTCAGCAGTGTGCTATTGCAGCACTGAGGATGAGCCACATACAGGGCTGAGTTAGCAAGATGGAGTCAGCAGTTATGAGAAGAGTGGTTATTCCTCTCAATTTCACTTAAAACTGAGTTAATCAGTATCCCTGGTGCCAGACAGACATTGACATACTGGAGTAAATCCAGTGGAGACCATCAGGATGGCAGAAGACTGGAGGACAGGGTTGTAAAAAGAAGAGGAGGCAAAGAGGAGATTCTGTTGCTGTCCACAGCTACCTAATGGGAGACTGCAGAGAGGACAGAGAGACTTGTCTTACAGGTGTGCACATAAGATGTGAGGCAATGGACTTAAATCAGAATAAGAAACAATAAGAAATATTTTAACTAGATATAAGGAATTCTCAATAATAACCGAACATGGCCCCGCCCAAAAAGCATTTTCAAGAACTGTAAAGAGTTATTGATTATTCTAGTCACAGCCCTCTGAGATCGTCAAGTCCAGCCAGTCCCCCAGCACTGCCAAGCCCACCTCTAAACATGTCCCCAGATGCCAAATCCATACATCTTTTAAATCCCTGCAGGGATAGGTACTCCACCACTGCTCTGGGCAGCTGTGCCAGGACTGGAAAACCCTTTTGGGGAGGAAGCTCTGCCTAATACCCAATCTAAACCTCCCCTGGCAGAACTTAAGGCCATTTCCTCTCATCCTGTCCCTTGTTCCCTGGGAGCCCACCTGGCTGTACCTTCCTGTCAGGGAGTTGTGGAGTGAGGTCTCCCTTGAGCCACCTTTTCTCCAGGCTGAGCCCCTTTCCCAGCTCCCTCAGCTGCTTCTCTCAGATCCTTCTCCAGCTCTGTTCCCTTCCCTGGACAGCCCCTCAATGTCTTTCTTGACCTTCTGAAGAAAAATCTGGAATCTGGATCTGAGGAAAAAGTTGAATTAACTTCGTTGTCTTGAGATGTGATTGAAAATAGTTACAATATGAGATCCAAGCTGATTCTGTTCCACTAAATAAATTTTGCCACATTTATGCAGAAATTAAATACAAAGTAATTAAAATGTATAACCTAGAGCAGGCTGGCTTTTTTTTTAGCTGTGTGGCAGGATAGGAACAAACAGCCAAGGCCAACCCAAACAAGAAGCACATTGTAATGGTCAGGAGATATTTGTCTGTATCTGCTGAATTCATAAATACAATATGAGGCACAATATTTCATATATTTATTTTGTTTAAGGTAATTATTTAATTGCACAGTATAGACTAGGCCAATCACACTACTTTCACATGTTATCAACAGAAAAACTGTAGTATTCCAGGTTTACGTGGTGTCAATAATGCTTCTCTCTAAAGAGGCCTGAAAAACTTCTAGAGATGTTTTACATACTGCTTGAAAAAAGTTCCAGTGAGAATGCTCCTTAAGCCAGTTGTTTAGTTGTGCTTGAGCAAAGCTATATCTGAATAATTGTTTTTTGCTGGGTTTCTTTTCTTCCAGCATATGGCATAGGCCTTCTTGTGACCTTTGTTGCCTTGGCACTGATGCAGATGGGCCAGCCTGCTCTCCTCTACCTGGTGCCCTGTACTCTCCTCACCAGCTTTGTGGTGGCCCTTTGGAGAAGGGAGCTTGCCATGTTCTGGACGGGCAGCGGCTTTGCGGTGAATACCAGTTTGATATGAGTGTCTTCAGGAAATACTAGTATTATAAAAACCTAACTAGAATTAAAGTTGAGTAAAATATTGCAGTATTATCACACAAACACAAAGATTTGGTTTTGCTTGATTGTTTGCTTTTTTACATACTTTTTTTTGCCTCAGTATGGTTTCTGGTTTTTGCAATGTTTATGGCCACTTAAATCAGAGTAGTGAAAAGTGAAGTAGACCTTGTCTATTCTTGATTCTGCCAAAATGTTACTTGTTTGATCTCTCTTGGAAGTATCAGTAGTAGTAAAAGGTTACAATAGTATATAAAATGTGGGGTTTAGTACTATATAAAATACAGCCTTGAAATACTTTCTTCATATTTTTTCATAGCTTACTGTTTATGAAGGTGGAAATGTAGTTCAATATAGTAAATTATTACTTGGTTTCACTGTGCTGCAAGTGAAATTAACTTGATTCAAAAAGGAATAATTTCTATCATGATGCATGAATTTAATTTTTGAATATTTACTAGAAGGCCAAATCTATCAAGCTGGAGGTTCCCCCAGTGAGTTTTATTTTATTATTCAACTATTTGTGATAATCTTCACAAGCTTCCACTAGAGAAATGAATTTAATTGTTAGAGAAATATTTGAGATTATCTGAAATGTTATGTAGAAGTTGCCAGTTCTTGTACACTGATAGTAAATGTGGGCAGAATTGGACAGTGGCCAAGGACCAAGTGCCTGTTGCTGCTGTATCAGCAGAGCACATATGAAACTGGTGAGGAACAATCACTCAGAAAGTAAACACTTTTCTGGAAGGAAGAATTCCCCTGGTGTCTTATAAAACACAAAGAAAGGATAACTGTATGCCTCTGTCCACTGCTGGAGAATGATAACAGAGTTGAAGGACCTTTAATTTTCATCTTGTATGACCATTACCTCGGGTAACTGGACACAATAGTTCTTGTTTTCCATCCTTTTGACTGTGATCTTCCATTTACAGAAAGACCTACCTCAGCCTCCCGTGGTGATAGCTCCTGTCAACTGCCCTCAGCTTCCCAAAGACAGCAGTGTACCTGCCTCTCAGCAAGACACGGAGCAAATGACCAATCCCACCCTCCACGTGGAGGAGCTGCATGGCTCCGCCTCGGCTGAAGAGGAGTTGGCTGATACCAGTGCAAAGACAGACCAGTCAGAAATCTCTATTGCCCACAGTGAGGAACCAACTGCTCAGAATAAGGATGACCTTGAAAGCAAATGCCTAAATGCAGAACAAAACCAGTTGGAATAAGTGATGTGATAAGAACTCCTTACTTTCCCTCACAAACATATCTATATAAAACCAGTATGTACTTAGGACTGGTTTACTAGGGTTTGCTTTCATTGAGGAACCTCACTAGGAGTCTGATCATCATATCCAACAAGGAATGTTCTTTCTCCAGCTTTGGTACAGCTATATACTTAAAACATCTTTCTGAAATATGGTGCTTTCCAGGAGTTCTGATGTGTGGGTTTCAATGATCACTGTTAGTGAATGTCTTTGACCATTTGTTCCATTTGCATTATAGCAGGGTAGCATCAAAAGTCTTTATTTACTCAGTACTCTGTGCTTGTGTGGCTGTTCTGCTGCTTTACCATGGTGTAGGTTAACATGGAGGAAAAGCATTGAACAAGTCTGCTACAATGCTTACTTGAGAGAAACATGGTCTCTTTATTTTTTTTTTTTTTTGGGCACTTTCCTTATTGTCACCATTTACTTTACTTCTCCTGACTTTTCAAAGCCATTGATATAAGGGAATGCATTATTATAAACTGACATTCAGGAAATGCAGAGAATGGTTAAGTTACCATTACTCCAAAAGCCTTTATGCTACCATGGTGCATTAAATGCATCTCTTAACTTTTTTGTCTTTGTTTTTACTTCAAGGTACCTGGGCTACTAGTCTAGTTTAAAAGGCAGGGGAGTAGAGCTCCAGGAAGCTTTCTAGGCATTCATGTGAACTCTAAGGGCTCTGATAATAAACAGGGTTGGTCACAGAATGCTGCCTGGAAGCAGATGCATATTAGTAATGTTTAGAAATAAATATAAGCCAAATAGGTGAAAAAAATTAAGTAGTAGCACTATACTAAGCTTAACAGGCAGTATTTTCATTGGGAAAATGTTAAAGAGCAAATGTTTGGGGCTTTGAGCTTCTATTTCTTCTTCATTCAAAGAATATAATTACGATTTCTAATTCTGAAGAAAATAGTCTGTTTTTTCATTCCCAACGGAGCACATATGGTGCTAGAGACAGTTGTGATTTAAAAGCTACTTGCTGCTCAGTAACTTACCAACTGCCCAGGTCATGTTTTGTCTTTGTCCCAAGAGTAGCCAAAGCATAGTCTGTCAGGTTCTGGAATGAACCTGGGAGCTCACTTAATATTTTGCGTCTCTTGCTACATTGTGAAGGAATTTGTGAATTTAAAAATTTTGGGATGCAGCTGGTCTTACTTCATATTCCTGAAATTGTTTGTTTTCTGTATAACATGATTGAGTCTTTTATGCATCAGCTTTTGTACATAGAAAGAGGATGGGATTTGCGTATTACTTGTTCCATCTCAGTATATTTGGCTTTATCAGAGGAGTCTGTTCTGCACTTAAGTTACAATTCCAGAAAGCCTCGAGCACTTCACACAAAAACTGAAATAGAAAATGGAAGTATTATAGGATCCTTGGATATGATTCAAGATTGCATGGAAGAAATACTCTCGAGTATTTGACTGCCCAAAATGTCATTTACAAAAGTATTGTCGCACTGATCCAATCAGAGGCATTGCTGTTAAATTGAGAGTCTCCAGTTGGCATGCTGAATTGGAGTTGAAGGGCTCTCTTTTCAAGAATGTCTGTTAAATATCAGCCATTGTCTTTTTGTCTAGGTCTTCCAAAAGTTTGCCCTTTGCTTTTTGGATGAAAGCTTTTGTGGGCAGTGGTAGCATTCTTTCTCTAGAATGTGAGCAGCTTTCTCTAAAACCACACTCTGGCTTCAGAGTTTTACCAGCTCCTGCTTAAAGCCTTGAACCTTGTCTGATAAGATGATTTGTTAAGTTTTTTGGAAGGCTTCCTGGGTCCAATGGCCAACACTACATTTAATTTACAATTTGCCCTAATGGAAGATAATATTAAAGCAGTCTGGTTTTTAGTCTCCTCTTTAATGGACTGTTACTTTGGCCAGCAGTAACCTGAACCAGTTATTACTAATAAAAAGCAGCAGAAACATTTTACTGAAAACTTCAATCAGCTGGATTATGCTGTAATTTAAGTCATTGTGTACGTATGGTTATTAAATTAAGAAAGCAGTCTTGTGTTTTAATAATGAACTTGACAAATGGCAAGGTAAGTTGGAGACTGACTCAAAGTTCTATTGATTTTTGCCTTGATCATCTCTTACTCAGAATGTTGTTTGGAGTAGCTTTCTACATCTTTAAAAGGCAGTAGCGCTCTGATGACGAAGCATTAGGTATTATCATCTACTTGAAAGTGTACTTTGGCATTTGTTCTCCTGTGTGGGTAGGAAACAGTTTATTTCTCAGATTGTTCATAGCTCAATTAAAGCAGAAGAACTGGTCACACTGAGCTAGGCATTTCACAGTTGCATTCTGGACAGATCTGTTTCACCTCAGGTTTTGGGGAATTTCCATCTATTTTTAAGTGTAACTTTTTTCTCCCCCAAACAACAAAGAATGCAGGAAAAAGAAATCCCAATTGCTTCTCAGTGCAGTACCTCCATTAAAAGCATGTGAAGTGGCAACGATTTACGGATTTTGACCATCTCAGTACTGTACAAATCAGGGGACCCTGGTGCTCCGGTTTGGCTGTGACTCTTCAGACCCTCACCTCGGGCAGTTCAGTCCCTTCCATCAAACACCAAGGCTGTATTTTTTTTATCTTTAAAAAACCTTCCTGATCAGCATAATTTAAAACTTAATGTTGTATAGGAAAACATGCATATCTGTTCAATGTGACTGACTCTGATTTTATTTGACGATTTCAGATACACATTCCACACCAAACTTGAGTTTTAATGTTTAAGGAAAGTAACATTAGTGTTAATGTTAAAAATAACGTTGATAGGCTTCTTGTTTGTCTTTTACATACTAAGCCTTATCTGTCTAGAAATTCAGTAAGGGTTCTGTTCCTGAGAACTTGTATGTGTTCAGGGGAAGCATTTCTTTTAGTCAAAAAAAACCCAAACAAACACAAAAACCCCAACAACAACCAGCACCATTAAAACAAAAATCCATTTGAGAAAACTTGACTCTTTGGATCACAATAATGAGGATTAGATTCCTTCCTCAAGTGTTTGTTTTGGTCTGTTCCCTGCTGTGTTCCCTGCTGAAGGATTGCCCAAACGCCAGCTGAAGGCAGAATGGAATATGAAAGACTTTACTGAGGGTGATAAAAGTATCCCAAGCCCTCTTTAAATTTTGCAGATTTTATTTTTCTTGTCGCAAATGAAATGCATTTTAAATGAAATATATAAAAAAGAAACACAAAAGAATAGATTTGAAAATATATTCTGTTTTTACCAGTGGCACTAATAAAAGTGCATCCACATGTATAAGAATTACACTTGCAAAAATATTAAATGTTTTCTTTAAACTTGGACAGATGCCAGGCAACACAAAATCTGCAGCACAGCCCATTTCCCAAAAGGTTTATTAACATGTTTCATAGAAAACTTATTTAGAAAACTGTTCATTTTCATATTTCTTGAACATTTTCCATGGTCTTGGATAATTGGTCAAGGTTTTCCTTCAGAGGATGCTCTTTCCTTACCGTACCCCTCAGTATGGCTGTTGTGAAGAATGTCTTGACAGTATTTTTCAGCCACACGCATTTTTGTATTTCAGCTTTGGTTTTTGCATTCCCAGTGCATTGTTCCAACTGGAACAGATCATGACTACCATGGTAGTGCCTGTTGACTTCCGAGTATGCTGGAAACTGGTGCTGACTGTGGAGCCAGACAGAACCCAGCCAGTAGCCTGTGCTGAAATAACAGTGTTGTGAGCTTGCAAACTGTGACTGCAGTCATTAATGAATTAATCTGCCATGGGGAGATGCTGTGAATTTACCTGCAGCTCTTTTAAAAAGCCAGTATTGGATGTTTGAGAAGAGTCTTGCCTTGAAGCTAGAGCTCGCACATGCTGTTTCAGTGCAAGATCCAGTACTTTTGTTCTTGTCTTTAGCCCCGTGGCTGTGTGTGTGTTTCTGGTTTGTTGCACTACACAGGCTGTATAGGGTGTAAAGCCCATGAGACTTCTTTTTAGTAGCAGCTTCACTGACTGTCCATGAACAAACCAGAGTGCTTTGTACATGCTTTCATCGTTTGGTGTGTTATTTGTAGTACACTGAGGGCTGAATATGCTGGCCAAGCAGCAGTGCGTACAACTAATGATTATCAATGTTGGCACATAGCACATTGACACAAATGTGAAATACAGACGTACCAGGAGATCCAAATACTCATCCAAAGCCTGCAGAGATGGTGCTTTTTTCCATGACAAGTATCATCTCTGATGTTTTAAAAGGAATGTAGGGCTGTGTCTTCAGGCAAATGAGGACAGGAACTATGGTCAGAGGTCCAGAAAACATCATCAACAAGGAACAATGACTCTTCAGGTATTTTAATCTCGCATGTGGTTTCCTAGCCGGGGCAGGACATGAAGAACATAGCTGCACTAACAGCTTTTCAGTTTTGGTTTTTGCCAGTGGTGCTGGGTAGGGTGAGTAGAGGGAGGATAAGAAAAAACTGAAGATGACTCAGAACGTGTGAGGAGACACTGAGCAAGAAAGGCAGTGGAAGAGTTCACTCCAAAGAGAAGACCTAAGGGCATGATAAATACCCAAAAATCTAAAATGCTGCTGCAAATTGGGAAAACAATTTGTGATTTTTAAGTAGGGATGACATTAGAATTAATAAATTGAAATTACAATAAGGAAATTTTGGCGCTGGTGGTAGGACAAATCTAGGAGTGGCTGACAGGTGAAGGGCTCAGCAGGACAGGGCAGTGCCCAGTGCATGAGCTCCTTTGGTTCTGCAAGAGGAGAACTGAACCATACCATCCAGAGTAATTTCATGCCACTGGCAGTTGGGGCCAGCCAACAAGCCCTGGCCTACCTGTCCAGATATAGTCTGAGGGTCAGGATTCCTGGGTTTAATGATGTCATAGCATGAACTTTATCCCAGAGTACTCAATTTATATATAATGAATGCTGTCAGGGTGTTCTGCAACCCCTGTGATGGACAGTTCAGCTCTTGTGAGACAAAGACTGTGTTTTCTGCTACTTAAAAGTGATAAATCCTCTGGAAAGAAACCACATCAATTTTAGTGTTTTTTGTCTATGTTTAATTTGTTGAATTGCTTCTGGCACCCTGGAACATTTTCAGAACAAGATAGCTTTTTGTGCTACCAGAAGCTTCCTTTGGGCAGTGGCATAAAAGAACCTTCCTTTTACTGATCCTCTCTATCATCTCTATTTATCAATTATGTGCTCTTCTGTGAGGGTTCCACCTTTTCCAGTTTTGCGGTTAAATAGTCAGATTATGTGGAGTAAAGATGACATTTTGCCATCTGTAGATTAGTGATAGGTGATGAATAATGTGTTTAATTTGGATTTTCTTGAATTGGGAACTAGTGCCCTGTACACAATCATCTATAATTTCAGGAACTAGCAGAGGACTTAACTTCGTGTGATGCAGGGGCTCAGGCTTGGCTCTGTTTCCCAGAAGCTGTTGGTGAGTCCAGCAGCCAGGGGTTACAGGTGCACATGCTGCTACAATTATTTGGAGCTACCTTCCTTAGGTGAAGGTAGTGTTACAGTTTATCCAGTTTTCTCATGTTTTTCTGCATGTCAGCATGCAAGTTTAGCTCCAGAGGGCAAACTTCATCCAGGTGTTTGAGAAATTCTGAGATTATCTGCAAGCTAGATTTTTTTGGTTGAGAGCTGCTTCCTGCTGACAGACATGCACAGTATGTTGTGAACTGACTTTGAGTGTTCCATGAAAATATCGGTCAGCTGAAAATACGCAGAGACATCGTTTCAGAGTAAACCAGCTCATGCCCCATCCCTGGAAGTTCAGGGCTAGGCTGGATGTAGCCCTGAGCAACCTGAATCTAGTGGACAGCCTCCCTGCCCATGGCAGGGGCTAGAATTAGATGATCTTAAAGGTCCCTTCCAACCCAAACCATTTTGTGATTCTAAGATTCTGTCATAACTCCTAAAAAAATTGGTGGCTTGGGCTGGTAGAAGCCTTGCAGTAGCAGACAGCCAACACCTCGTGGTCAAGTGCTGCTGAAAGATCTCCAGCCCTGAGAATGTGGCACTTGGCATGAGCAGCAGTGCCCTGTTCAGTCGGTGCAGAGGCCAGCAAGGTTTCCCAGAGCCCGACCCCTGGGGTCGGTTCCACGCAAGAGTCGTATCTGATGTTTCCGATACAATAACTTCTTCCTTAAGCCAGAGGTTTGGAATGGATAGAAATAGCTCTTTTCATCTGAAACGTGTCTGTAGTCAGGAAATTGCCACAAACCTGCCACTTCTCCACTGTGGATCCAAGCTTTGAACACTGGGATGGTGAGAAGCTGGTGATGTTTGCGGGGGAGCACAGTCCTTCACATGCATTCCCCAACAAGGAACCAGAAGATAATTTTATTGTTCTGCTCTGACTGAAGTTGTTCGGATTTATGTTGAACAAAAACTTCCAAAATAGTGGTTCAGGTTTAGTTTGACAAAGTGAAAAATAACCCACAGTGGCATAGTTTAATTTGGTTTGGGTCATAATCTACTTTTTTCATAGTCAGTAGTGGAGACTTCAAAAAATGTATATCAGAGGTGTTAAAGCAGACCCTAAGTTGGCAGCAAGCCTGTATGGGAAACAGGCTGGTTGTTCTGCTGGCCAGTTAGTGCAGTGCTCTGCCTGTGCTGGGGTGAGCGTGTCACCAGTTTGTCTTCAGCTCATACTTTGCCACTTGTCTCCTCCAGCAACCTTTTGACTGTCAAACTCTCAGAGAGAGTCCCACGGCCAGCACTGGTTGTGGGAGAGCAAGAAGAAATCTCTGTGTCACAGTGCGCTCCTGGTGCTGTATGAAAGGCATGAAATGGAATTGACCACAAATTTTTCTCAGCCTGAGGCCTGGGCCACATGCTGCGTTCCTCACGGGGCTGAACACACAAAACTTCAATCCTGAAGCCACTGACAGGAACTATGAGCTCTAGTACTTTCAGCCTAGCAACATAGGAAAGCAAAACCTAAGAAAAATCTGAATTTACAGCCCTGCTTATGGATGCTCTGCTCATTGCTGACCATGTTCCTTCAAGGCTGGAGGAACTGGGGTCTGATAACCCACCAGCAACCCACGAGCCCCCTGGGACCCCTGCTAGTGTTGCTTTACTAAAACTGAATCAGAAATGCTTTGGGTGTAGATTGGTGGGAGGCTGGAAGCAAAAATTTCAAGCAGTATAAAGATGATTTACAAGCTAAGACCCATTTGGATGCTTGACAGTAGCTGCTTTTAGAGAGGAAGTTGATTCTTGGAGATAACATTATCAGTCTTAAATGTCTGGTGTCTTTGTGGAAGGACTTTGTAATGGTGTTCAAATAGTAGTATGTAGGATAGTGTTACAAAGAGTGCAACCTAAAAGATTGTTAATTTTAGGACTTGCAAATGCGTCTGTTTACCTCTACATATGTACACATGAAGAATAAACTTTAAGCTCATTTCAGGTACTGAAGGAAAGATTTTCTCTTGATTCAACGAATTATATGTTTTTGCTGTTGTGAGATTTTCTGTGCCATTTGGCCCCTTAATAACATTTTTTAAAAATTAGAGAGAAAAAAGACCCACACTAAAAAACAACTCTGCCCTCCATAAAAAGAACAGCTAAGGAGGTTGGCCAGTGTAGGAGACTGGTATGAAAACTTACTTGGAGTATTCTTCCTGCAAAAAAATTTTCAAACAAATCAGCTATGGAAATGAAGTGCCGATGGGACATTCTTAATGAGGAATTTAGTTCTCTGTAAGGATGTAGTCAGTGATGCTGATAAAATGAATGTCCTTCCCAGAGTCCCTGGTTCCTATCTTGTCAGTCAGTCTGTCAGTGGCATACGCCACGTGGATCAGTTCCACAGTTGTACCTGATTGTGGCGTTGTCGATTCTCCATGGGAGGAGGGTCTCTCTCCCCTCACACAGGCTACTACTTGATGACTTGCAAAATTGTGCATATTGCTTGATATCTGCAAGGATAGATAAATCAGTAATTCTGTGACTTTTGTCTATGATACAAGTATCTTCTATCTATGGTACAAGGTATTTTTTTCTACTGTTATTGTTTGCAAGCAGTACAAAGTATTGACTGTGTCACCTTATGGATCCCTTCCTGTGCTGACACTAGGAGAGAGCCATTGGGAAAACCAAGGGAAAAAAGCAAGTTTGTTCCCAAGTAGTAAAAAACATTTTTGGCAAACATTTCTGTTTTTACAAAACTGTAGGTCTTACCATAGTACATGCATCAGATTTTCAGTTCAGTCTGGGTGGCCTTTTCCCACCCTATGTCTGTATGGATCTTTATGGTTTTGATACCAGCCCTCCCTCTGGCTGAATTACAGCCTTGTATCCAATTGCACAGCACATCATAATATATATATATATTTTTTTTTTTAATATGTGAATACATTGTAATACATAGGATTTCCAGTGATCAGATGTAGATTAGCTTTCCTTCCGTGATGTAACATGGAAAAAAAACTATTTCAAAATTAATGGGGATGACAGAATCTTAAGACAAAGAGATGAGAAATATCCCAAGGGTTTCTGCAGAGTGAATTTTCTATGGAATAATGAAGCCTCTTTCAGGCATATATAAATACAGTGAAAGAAAACAAACTTGAAAATGACTGGTCAGCTAGTCAAATTGCAGTCGTTTGGTTTTTTCCTTCTGTTTTGCTTTTAAAAAACACTGATATTTCCTTTAGTCTGTTTTAGTTTAAAACTGTAAAAATTTTCTAAAAGTGTCAAATAAAGATACCTAATTTTTGAACTGAGTTTCACTATTTTGTATCACCCTTAAGTTTGAAACACTTTTTTTTATTGTTTACTCTCGGATGTGATGTGTTTTGGAATTGAAAGATCACTGTGTACAGCTCCCACCATGAGCTGGATTCCATGCAAAGTTCTTAAAATTTGCTCAGTAGCAGAAACAGCGTTTGACATCCCCATATGGTCCACACAAGTAATCTCTTTCCCTGGCTTTTGTAACCCTGACAGAATCCCAGAATGGTTTGGGTTGGAAGGACCTTAAAGCCCATCCTATCCCACCCCTGCCATGGCAGGGACACCTCCCACTGTCCCAGGCTGCTCCAGCCCCAGTGTCCAGCCTGGCCTTGGGCACTGCCAGGGATCCAGGGGCAGCCCCAGCTGCTCTGGGCACCCTGTGCCAGGGCCTCACCAGCCATTTAAAGTCGTGTGATCACTTGTACTGATAAATTGGGTTTGACTACTCTGTTGCATGTTGAAGTGCTGTTGCTTGGGGAGGGAGGTGTTTTCTAACAGTCCTTTTTTCTAAAAAAATGCTGAATATCTACTGAATTATGAGGCAAGTCACAGGTGTATCCAGGAATGGTACAAACTGACAACAGGTACAATTCCACCCTGTGTTTCTGCTTGTATGTCCTGCATTTCACTTTTAAATACACAGTACAGCTAAGAAGAGGGAAATTGAGAAATTTCTTGTGATATCTGACTCTAAAAAACAACCAAAACAAAACCAAAACAAAACAAAACAAAAGCCTACACACATACACACAAAAAAATCCAACCCACTAAAAAAAACAGCTGCAGCAAGACGGCCTTTCTGTCTAGGCTGTCACTGGGGAACCAAGAGGCAGCTGCTTCCATTCAGAAAAGGCGGGTTCAAAACCAGAAAGACTGGGTTCATTTTAACTAAAGGGTAGTAAATATTAAGATACAATCTGGCCACAAAGCTCATCCTAAAGTAATGTAAACCTCAGCCTATATTATTTGAAACAGTGCCTGGTATTCTAGATTTAGACATACATCTGCATGCTGGAACAGAATCAGCTTAATGAACAAATTGTGTGACCTTTATATTCTTGTACTTGGTTATTCCTGTATCTCTTGAATGGACAAGGACAGAGCATTTGTTGTTTGGGGTTTTGTGGGTGTTGGTTGGTTTGGATTTGTTTGGGGGGGTTGTTGTTGCTTCTTTTCTCTTCTTCTTCTTCTTTTTTTTTTTTTTTTTTTTTTTTTTTTCCGGGTGGATGTTTGGTTTAGTTTGGTTTGTAAAAAGCCCATATTACAGATCTTGACACAAAGTAATGCTCTAATGGGGAATGGCACCATTCAGACAGGAGCTGTTGACTGAACTGCTGGTCTGCTGAACACTTGTGGTGGAGCCCACAGTGCCACAGGTGCAGATCCATCACTTAGTGAAGATCTTGACGTTTCGAGCCCCTCCTGACTACCTTGTGCGTTTGCTAAAGATCTGTCCTACGTGACCATTTCTGCATCTGCAGGGACAGTTTGTGTGGACTATTCACAAGCATCTTATCTTTGTACACCTTGCTCAGTTTTGCAGCAAAACCCCCTCAGGCATCTCTGGAAGGAAGGGCTGAATTCTTCACATTCTCCACCCAGGATGACGGCTCAGTTAAGTACAGGGATTGCTCTATGCACAGGTGCTGCCTGAAAGTTGATTTCAAGGCACACTGAAATTCCCGCCTGGAGAGATCCTGGGCCAACTGCTGAAATACATTTTTGCAGATGTATTCAGTCAATTACCAAATTTCAAATCAGCTCATTGCCTCACTTGTGCAGGTGATTAACTGGGGAGTTCTTGGACCACCTGGAGACCCTAGGACTTGGCTATGCTGCAAGTCTGTCCTATTTTTCTTCTTGTGGGAACTTTAACAAGGCATATACAGTATTATGATCTCTGGTTTTTCTGTTTAAATACAATTCCCATATTCACGGTTTCTCAGTCTCACCTCCAAGAGACATTTGACTCTCTAGATCACCTCTGCATACTGCTCTCAGTTAAAAGAGGTTCTTGGAAAGAGATGCAGCTTCCAGAAGAGAGTGCTATATGTCTCCAGTGGCTCCTACGAATCACCCTGTTAAAAACGCGGCCGGACCCCCGGGTTTTAGTGATTTTCAGCTTTTATTTATTGGGTAGCAAAGAGGGGTCACGGGTGCAGAGCAGGAGCAGTCCAGGTCAGCGTCGGGGCGCTGCGGAGCCGACGCTGGGTCCTCTTATTGGGCAGGAGCTGGTCCCTCGATGTTCCTTCTGGAGCAGCACGGTGTGGGCTCACTTGGGCCCTCTTTTTATACAGTTTTTGGTACATTTCGGTTGGTGACTTTTTGGATCCTTTTATTTGCATAAAAGGTAAGATGCTGGTTGGTTCTTTAAAAAGTTCTATTCAGGCTGGCAGGCCCGCCCTTCTAGGGGTCCACCCGGGCTACTCAGGGGGGCAGGCACTGCCAGCCCAGGGGGTGGCTCCTACTCAGGCTGGCACGGTCGCCCTTCCCCCAGGTGCTCTCCATCCAGGCTATTCAAAGGCAAGCAGACAGTTTCATCTGCCCAGGGGTGTGCACTCCACCCAGGCCACTCAGATGGGCAGGCTCACTGCCCTTCCCCCAAACCCACTATTATACTTTTAACACAATAACAAAACTTTCTAAGAGTACATGCATTGTCAATATAACAATTATCTAACGATATTACTATTAACAGTATAACAGTTTCTAACTTACTTTTAACAACCCTGTTCCCAACAGATGCTCCTGAGCAGGTTATGATATAGTCAGGTATGTCTGCATCCTCTGCAATGCACAGCCACCTAGCCCAGCCACTCAAATGTCCCACGTTTTCCTCTGTGTGGGGCAGGGAAAGTTCTCTTTCATGTGGAGGATTACAAGGAAACACTACCAGAGCAGCAAGAGTTGGCCTGCTGCCCCTTCCTCCATCAGTCTGCTTCTCAGCACGGGGTTGCACTAATATAGACAGAGAACATTAAGGAGTTTCATTGACTCTGTGGCATGGGCATTCCAGGGGAAGAATTTTTCAGTCTCGTTGAACTTTAGGGGGTTTCTTTTGCCCGGTCAGCTCTACTCTGTTACATTATTACACACTTGTCAGCTACAGTCAGGAGGTCTTTAAAGCTGGCGAAAATATCCACAACACCTACTATACAGTCATGAGGGCAATAGTCCAATTCACAGAATCCCATAATTGTTTGGGTTGGGAGGGACGTTAAAGCCTATCTTGTTCCAGCCCCTGCCATAGGTGGGGACACCTTCCACTAAACCAGGGTGCTCCAAGCCCAAAAAACTGGCCTTGGACACTTCCAGGGATGGAGCAGCTGCTCTGTGCCATGGCCTCACCACCCTCATAGCCAAGTATTTCTTCCCAATATCCCATCCAGCCCTGCCCTCTGGCAGTGGGAGCCATTCCCTGGGTCCTGTCCCTCCATCCCTTGTCCCCAGTCCCTCTCCAGCTCTCCTGGAGCCCCTTCAGGCCCTGCAAGGGGCTCTGAGCTCTCCCTGGAGCCTTCTCCTCTCCAGGTGAGCACCCCCAGCTCTCCCAGCCTGGCTCTAGAGCAGAGGGGCTCCAGCCCTTGGAGCATCTCCTCTGGACATGCTCCAACAGGTTTATGTCCTTCCTGATGCTGAGGACCCCACAGGTAGGTACAGTGCTCCAGGTGAGGTATTTCAAGTGAGAAATTCATTCCAAATGACCTCCAGAAGTCCAAATGAAGAGTATATTTATTTTGTGTCTTTGTACCCCCTGGATGGGGATAGAGAAAGGGCACAGTTCTGTGGCTATTACAGAGATGCTCAATGGTTGCATACTCTCAAAACAATTCCATCAAAGTTCAAGCAACTTTCATTTAATAGGAAGTTAGTGAGTCACTCAATATTTCTGTGGTATTTCAATAGGGAAAAAAAAGTTAGAGGAAAACTCTAGCAGAAGAAAGCCACATAACCATCAGTTTTGTATATTTATAAAAATGAATAGTGCAGAATTTAATTTTTTTTCCTCAAATGTCTCTCATAAAGTTATGTATGAGTATAATTTTTTTCTATTCCTATGTTCTCTTGTACCTTGATTGGTTTATCACTCTGAAATCAAGATTTAAAATTGAATTAAATCAACCAATACTTTTTTCCTCTTCAAGAATGAGAAATGTCTCTACCCAGTGCAGAAAAAGAAAATGAAACAAGGAAATCTGCACTTAAAATGTCTTTTGAGGGTGGTGCTGTGTGACATACATCTTGATGTGTCAGAATGGGGTTCTCATGATAAAAAGCTCTTCATTTCTAAACTGTTTTCATAAGCGGGTTTCTGTCCCCATTCTATTTCTTAGTTGTACCACAGAAAAAGAACCAGGAGACACAATCATTTAACCTCACAGTAATTTTTTCCATGCCCTCAGTAAGATCTTCCTGGGAAGCAGAATGAAGTGAATGGTCTTTGAAATCCTTTCATGTTAAGTTCTCCTTACTGTGTTTTTTGCATCTAGAAATTTTCTTGACAGTGGAAATAATTCCATATCCTATGCACAGCATTTTTCTGCATTCCAACATGAAATGTAGCAAACCAGCTAAATACTGTTAAAGGCATTTAAATCCTTCCGGTGCACCACAATGTTTTCCTGATTGTTCTATTAAATTTTGAGTATTATATTGCTTTAGTGCAGTGTTCATTTTATCTGCAAACTGTGACTGTGTGTGCAGCAACCATAAGAGACAAGGGTGGTCCCAACTGCCCCTGTTGAGTTTGGTTGCCAGAGATCACATCCAGAGTGACTTGTCTTCTCACTTAACTTTGATGTGTTTACTCCCAGCTCCTTCAGCAGGAGTGCAGAAACTGCTGCTCCTAATTTCTTACTTATTTGACCCCTGATAGATTTTGTTGGTTTCCTCTTTTATTGCAGTCCTATTGCAGTCCTCCTCCCCTTATTACTTTTGGGCTTTGATTGTGCAGTTCTTCGTCTCCATTCACACAGATACATGCAGATCCTCTTTATCTGATGACCTATTAGAAGGATGTCAATCCCTCACTCAGCTCTTTCACAGGGATGTGCAGTCTGTCTGAAAGGACAGGAAATGCTTGTGGTGTTCACTGGCTCACAGCCAAACATGTTCAGATTCAGAGATTGCAGCATTTTTCTGGTTATTGGCTTGGTGCTAATAAGACCAAGGTTCTGGGTTTGATCCTCATATGGGCCATTCACTTAAGAGTTGGACTCGATGATCCTTCTGGGTCCCTTCCAACTCAGACCAGTCTGTGATTCTGTAACCAGCCAAGTCTTCATTACTGATGCTCAGCAGGAGATCTAAAACAGATTTCAGTCATTGTTGCTCAGTCTGGAGAGATCCATGGGACAGTAGATGTTAGGAATGAAAGGATACACTCTAACCAAAATCAACTTCAGAGAAATCTCTAATAATTTTATAATTTTATAATGCTGTTTCATTGTTTTGCCATCAGACATGTGAACTGCTCAAGTTTCCTGTTAATGTTGAAGATACTTAGGAACAGAAGTGGCAATTGGGTGAGAGATGGCTGTCAAGCAGCAGGCCAAAGTTCAGACTAAAGCAAAACAAGTTCTCAGCTTTTCATGTATTTTTTGTCTTTTCAAGATGGCAGAAGGGTCACTTGTGGGCTTAAATAAGAACTTCAGCACAAGGAAGTCTTCCAAAACTCTCAGTTTTGGCCTCTGCTGTGTGTGTGGTGTTGGATAATCCCTGCCCATTCCTGTTCGGCAGTTAGGCTGCTTTAACACAGATTACCAGGATGATAAACGCCGTATGAACTGGAAGGGCTATGGATGTCTGATTGAGGAAATTAGTAGAGTTTTTTGGGAATACTGCTCTCTTCATGGTTTCTGTGTGCATGGGCCAGTGCTGGTTGACAGATCATCCCCAGTGCGGGGGCTGCCAAGTTCTGGTGATGGGGGGAAATTCAGTGCTGTGGGTATGAACCACCCCACTTCAGGCAGCTGTTTTCCTTTATGTCCTGCTGCTGGAGGGGATGGGAGTTGTAGAGCGAATTGCAGGAATGTCTCGTGACTGGGGAGAGGCAGGAGCTGGAGCATCACCGGTCCAGTTCCCAACGCAGGCAGCTGGGGAG
>VZSE01012165.1:131911-202106 GCA_013398275.1 Promerops cafer
GGGGGGGCTGGGGGTGAAATTGCTTAATTCCAAAGTTCAGTGAAAGCAACAAACCAGCTCTTCAGGCTGAACCATTCCTGTCTCCCAGCCTGTGCCTTTAAGCTCCGCCGCGAACTCCCCCAGTGCCTCCCACCGCCCCCGCCGGAGCCCCGCGGGCCCGGGCGGGTGAGCTGCAGGGGAAGGGACCTGGTGGCAACGGGAAAAGCAAAGCAGGTGAGTCCCTACTCCTTCTTAGGAGCCCTTTTTACTTCCTTCAAGGTGGCGGGCTTTCTTGGCTCGCATGGGAAGAGAAAAACCTGCACCTTTCCCGACAGCTGCACCCGCCCCTGGATGCTCCTCGCCCCGCGGTCCCAGCGCGATCCCTCCTGCCTGGCTGGGCAGCCCTCCTCCTCCTGCTCTTTTTTCGCCTCCTCCTCCTTCTTCACCACCTCCTTCTGTTCTTCCTCCTTGCTTCTCCATCAGGGTCAGACAAGTTTGCTGCCTGCACCCGCAGATTTTCAGTCAAGCTGAAGTTTGAAACTGCTTCTCCACGCTGGATCTTCCCCCATGCTTGAGAAAATCCCTAATGCTTTGCTTGATTCTGAGGAAATCAGCTGTTTCTGAGTTTATTGCCTGTGGGGAAAACAGCTCAACTCACCTTTTATTGAAAGTAATAGATGGAAAAAACTTCTGTGCTTCTTTTTAGTCGCTGATGGCTAAGTAGTTTTCCTTATGTAATGCTGGATTGCTTTTTAGTGCTTTTCGATTCCATGTAACTCTAACATAATTCAGGGGAGATTGGGAGCACTTTGCACGAACGGCTGGGTGGGGCTGGAGGGGATTTGTTCTGGGCCAAAGGAACCCACAGGCTACAGAAACGGGCTCCCCATCGAATGTCTGTGGAAGTTTGACCCTTCTGCCAGTGGTGCCCCGCAGTTGTATTTCTGTAGCACATTTCGTCTTTTATCTGTTAACCAGTGTGTGTTCAACCACAACATGTGGGACCTAATGGATGAGCCTTGGTCAAAAGTGACCTCTAGACCCTCTTCTCTGAAAGTACTAGTTAAGAGAAACATCTTAGTTACTTAAACACTTTGGAAAACAAATGCAGAGAATGGCCCGTATTATTTGAAAGCTACAACAGTTTAGGAAATATTCTAGAAAGAAAGCTCAGGGTACTTCATGGAAAACAAAAAGTGCAACTTTGACAGTAATGCAGACCTAAATGCTGAAAAAAAGCAGTATTTTCAGTGTAGGAAATACAAGAGTGAAACAGCCGTGGCAGCGAGCAGCTTCGACCTAGGCATGGGACAAACTCCTATAAACAACCTCTATGGGCTTAAAATAGCACCATTATTTGAGTTTAAATAATAATCTTTTTGTAGCTGGGTGGTTCTTTGTTCCCACGGCTGAAGGGGAGAGCTTGAGAGCCACGCTGCTTCACACCCACTTGTCTTCCAGCCCCGAGGCTGCCCTGCAAAGAGCTGGGCACAGCCCCTTATCCTGCTTAAGGGAGGTCCCTGTAAGCGAGGGGTCAAACGAGGCACCACCGCCCAGAGCAGGACTGGAGCAGTCGGCTGCGCCAGCGCCCTGCGGCCTCTGCTCGGGGATGGTCTCCTCAGGCAGAAGGGCTGGCCAGGGCTGGCCAGGGCTGGCCATGGTCACACAGCTTCAGCGCCGGAGTTCAGCATGTGGCACTATCCCGTATCCACACACGGAGAGTTTCACTCTGCGGCCTCTCATTGACTCAGGTGCTGAGTTCACTGCTTGACTGATATCGTTCATCACTCTCTGGTTTCTCTGTGTGAATTTTTCCTTTGAGGAAGCATGCATTGCAGGTTACTGATTTCAGAGTAGCTTGGGGGTTTTGTATCCATGAACACTTAATACCTACCTGACAATCTGTAATAACAGCTGAAGCTAGGTAAAAATGTAATTTACATATTGCTTCTAATGTATGTAAGCTGGTAAGAAAGAATAAAATGTGATTATTTGCAAAATGAAGACCTCTATTTTAGCCCCCATTCCTCCAAAAACCTGTGGTCCCAGTATGTCCATCCGCTTCGTTGGGACCAAGATTTCTCCCACACCCTCTGCACTGGGCGAGGCAGTGTTCAAGGGAGGTGAGTGAATGTCAGCGAAGGAAACGCAGTGAGTTAAGCATGTGAGTTTTTCTTGGCCATTCATGAGCTGTAAAGTATCAAATTATATAGTGCTTCTATTGTGGATAGTAACAGACAAACATGGACTTCCGGGCTTACTGGATACTCCCTATGTGTATTCAGTATTTACTATCTGTACTGAGTTTCCAAGCCAGCACAGTTGGGGGGGTAAGGGGGGCAAGGCTGCCTTTATTTTATTGTGTAATCCATGGCTACAAGTTTAAGAAGTAATTACAGGTACAAATCTGCCCAGTACTTTGTTACCAGAGAGACAGAGAGAGCTCAAGGCTGAGTGTCTCCAAGGTGGAAGTGATGTTAGAGCCTTTGTTACCCATGATAATACGTGCACTGGGGAGCTCAGCTTGTCTGTCATGTCCCAGCTGAGACTGCTGAGCTGGCAGGCAGGGAGAGGATCTTCTTACTTGTAAATTGAGAGACATTTGTAGACCAAAAGGGACAATAAACAAGGCCGGTACAGTGTCAGTTGGCTTGCTGGGAGCAGGACTACAGCTGAGCTGGTGCATCTCCATGAGGAGTGCTGCAGGTGAGCAGGGACTCGGGCTCCTCACTGCTCTGAGGGGCAGGGGCTTTCAGATTTGCTCACTTGCAGGCTGTGCGTGGTCTGGGAGCTTGCAGTGTCAGGGCTTTCCACTCACCTTAACAACAAGGTGTCCTCAGCTCAACCTGCATTCTCTTTAGTGACAAGAGCTTCTTTCTGCTTGAAAGTAGGGTTTAGCCTTTTAAATGCAGCACAACCGCTTCTAAATGTTAACCTGCAGAGAGATGGGGACATGGACATGGTCTATACATCCATTACAGAAGCTGGAGATGGGTTAAATCGAAAGGATTAGAGAAATACAGTGTTGGCTGGTCCAGGGAACCACTGTCATGGTAGGTGAAGCTCACGTCACACAAAACAAAAGACCATGTAGCCAAGCTTGTGTCTGCTGGTCATGGGAAGGTTTGCCTTTGGTACTGAGAGCTCTGTCCTCTATGTTTGACCAGCTGCTGCTATCTCTGCATAGGCTCTTTTTTCATGACATAAAATCATCTAATCAGAAGGTTTAAGGGGAAATATATGGCCTCAGCAGGAAGCAACAGTGTTGGGATAAATTCCAACACTCCCTTCTCTGGAGCCCCACTCAGAGAGAGTGAGCCATAAGGAGGAACTGGCACACAGTTCTTGGCCTCTGGTTATAAATCCACTCCCCTACAAAAGTATTCTACCATTCTCAGTAGCTGCTGCCACAGGTTCTGAGCTTTATTTCAGTAGAACTAAATTCCCAGCTGTAAGGAAAAAATCACTAGGCTTGACTCCATTTTAACAGAGATATTTGAGGCTGGCTGTTCCCACCACCTTGCTCTGCCAGCAGATCTGTTTGCACACCCACATCTCTTATCTCCTGTGGTCGTGGTTCTCATTTCACTTACAGCAAATGAGCATCCTCTCTTGTGCTCAGGCTCATGGTTTGGTGTCAGAGATATGTCACCAGAGGTTTATTGTTTTGGTAGCTGTGCTTTTGGATGGTGAACCAATCAAGTGAGACATATTGGAGTCTGCTTTTTGATTTTGGGCTACCTCCTTCTGGAGAAATATTCTGCTTCTGCTGTATTCCCCCTCTGAAGTGCCACAAATCTTATCACAGTGATAAAATCAATAGTCCTTCATGTGCCTTTGGCCACAGGCTCATTACTTGCTGAGGCTGCAGGCAGATCTGCTGCTGAGCTTGTGGTCTGCCTTGAGCAAGTGGCATGTTTTTCATACCTGTGCCATCATTTTGCAAAGGCTCTGTCTGGGTGAGGATTTACAGGTCCCAATGAGACAGTTTTACAATCCCTGTGTCTGAAGGCACAGTAGATACTGTATTGCTGTGCTAAGAGCCACACTACCCCCTTATGGGATGAAGCAAATATTGTATTAACACTTGGTTATTCATATGGTTGCAGTATATTTGCTGCCCTTTATCATCACAGAATGGGAGAAACCAAGCATAATAGAACACAGAAATGCAGAGCAAAGGCCCCAGAGCAGTCTAGACTCGCCAGCAGGGGGGTTGTGTGGGGGTGGGGGAGTGCTTTCCTTGCATTGTCCCTTGGGGGACATCAGGGTTTCCTTGCATTTGTTATCTGTAAATGAAAACACGGGTACCACTGTTTCTTTCCTGTCTTTCTTTCCTCTGGCCAACAGTTCAGAGCAGAGCACTTCAGCTTGTGTCCTGCTGGTAGGGGCTGGCAGACTGGGAATGGGAGAAGCTGGAGAAGAGCAGGAGGAAGCCTGGGACACTGCAGTACAAGACAGGAGTGTAAACACTCCTGTTCTGAAGGGAGAGAGACTGGAGAAGGCTGGGAAGGCAGAAGGCCTCAGGAGGTGAAAACATGAAGGGGAAGACAGGGTGAGGTGAAGGAAGAGAAGTACCAAGCAGTGGAAGAAAGAAGGCCAGGGTATGTGGAGGTGAATGAAGAAAACCAGCCTTTTTGCTGGGCAGCCACCAGCACAGTACTGGGAGGTCACCACTGTGCTTTAGACTCAGGAGCTGTGGCATTTTGCAAGAAGACAGTTTCTACCTGAAAGCAGGAACCAGCACAATTTGTGCTGGAGACGGGGCCAGTCCTGCAGGTATGTATGGCATGGGATCACCTGAGCTGGAGGGACACCTGCCACGGTGAGGCTGGGTCTGTGGCCAGCGCCTGGACAAACAACCAGGGTGCCTCTCTCGGGGCCCTGCCTTGTCCCTCTGCTGCTCCTGCAGGTGATATTTCCTCTACGTGCTGCACATGCATGTTCTCACACACACGTGTGCAAGCACATACACACACGAGATCACACACACACAGGGTCACACACACACAGGGTTACTCACACAGAGGGTCACACACGTGAGATCACACACACACATGTACATGTGAGATCACACACACACACATGCTACTTGTCCTCCTTGACGAGAAGAGTGGGTGTTAGTGACAGTTTGGCTCATTGGGTAAAGGAATATTTTTACCATATCACTTTATATTTTACAATTTCCCTACTTTCCCTACTTCCTTACTTTCCCTACTCCCTACAGCCGAGAAATAAAATCCATCTTCCAAGGAAATCCTATGGAATGACTCAAGGCTGCCCTAGAGAAAAATTCAGGCTTCTGTGGAGAAAATAAACCCTGGGCTGCCAAGCAGCAGCAGAGCAGGGGTGGTGGCCACCTCCCAGCACTGTGGCAGATCCTCAGGGACAACCAGAGATGCTGACAGTCTGCAGGACAGCTCTTGCTGACTCTGAGCTGCACATCAGACATGCCTTCTCTGCTAAAATGTAACAGTGAAAAGACACCCCGCTGGTGTGGGGACTCTCTTAGGTCAGAGTTCCCCACACCTTGCTCTCCAGGGCATCATATTTTATAACCACTCACAATTTATAAGCTGACAAAAAACCATAAATGTGCTTTTACTTCTCAATATTCCTATTGGAAACTTAGGACTGTTAATACTCTCCCAATTTCTGCCCCACTAACAAAATTAGATTTTGCTCATCTGATTTTATGCCACAGTATTTTTCACTATGTATAGCTTCTTGCCACAGATCTCCACTATGCATTTATAGATGATCCTTATTATCTTTCAGGAAAAAAAAAATTGCAATCTCTATTTTGCTCTTGCAAAATGGGCTTTCCATTTACATGTCCTTTTAATTCTTTTTTAACTCACACCACTGACACCAAAAGAAAATAAACTTTCCTTATGCTAAAAGGGAGAGCAAAGACAAGTATTGATTGTTTTAGGAAGTAGAAAGTTTCTCACTCTCTAAACAGTCTATTTTTTCCAGTTAAAATGCCTCTGCAATTACTAATACAAACTTCTTTCTAGGGTTCCAAGTACCTTTTATTGTAGCATGACTTTTAGATGCAACTAAGATTTTACTGTCAAAAAAGCAATAAGCCAGAGCCAGTTTTGTCTGCAATGTTTATTTTTTTCTCAGATGCATCTGTCCTACCTTTGAGGTCCATTGAAGTCCATTGTTGCACTGGTCAGCACCCCTGAACTAGATTTCTGAGTGCCCACATTCAGCACACTGCAAGAGGGATAGTGACTCCAAAACCTACCGAAAGAGGGAAGGAGAGATTCCTCATCTGTATGTATTCAGGCCACAAGGACCACTGGAGAAAAGGTTCTCTACTTGTCTCCCCTTAGCCAGAGCTGAATTGTCAAACAGAGATATTGTTAGCAGAACCTAGGGGCCACAGTGCCGATCTGTGCCAGGCTCAGTTACAGCTGAAAAAGCATATTTGGATGTCTGCTAGAAAAAAAAGAGGCATCTTGGACAGACTCTCCCTTCCTCTCCCCTTTGTCTCTGTCTGTTGCCTCACAAAGAAGTGACCTTCTAAAATCTCTTATCTAGAAGCTTCGGTTTAAAGAGCTGCTGACGCCTCTTGGAAAACACTGAAAAGCTCTTCTGAAACAGGGAGCAGCTTCTCCCTGTGTCCCTTTCCTCCCCTCTTCCTTTCATTGCTGGATGCATTTACATTAGAAAAGGCTGCTCCTCTGCAGCTTCTCTGAAGTCCCAGTCTGATTTACAGCAGTAGGGAATCGCTGCTGTGGCAGCCCAGCCTCTCACAGCACCACTGATGAGTGGATGCAAAGTGACCAGGCGGGACGTTCCTCAGCAGGACAGACTTTGCAACTGAGGAAGGAAGAGCTGTGTGGGTTTTATACTCTTGATGCTGTCGATATCAAGACAGAGTAAGTTTGAGAGGTGATTGTGCCTTGCCAAGGCTTTTCTGGTGTCTCCTGTATATCTGAGTTTCCCAACAGTTAGAGGCTGAGTCCTCAAAAAACTCACTCTGAAGCTGAGGAGCTCTTGGCCCTTGGCCAAGAAGGTTGGACTTCTGTGGATTTCCACTCTGACCACACAAATTGTCTGAGACAACTTCAGCCTGCCAGTTTGAACAGCAGGATTGTGTGTTGCCTTCCTGCCTATGAGGGAGAAATATTAATACAGTAATTTAATACATTTTAGGACCACAGGAAATCAGTGTCCCTCCTTGTCTTATCATGCTTGTTGCACATACTAACCTGTCTGAATGATGTAATAACTATGTATATTACAGGCTGGTTTAATTCCTAGTGATACCCAATTGTTGATGATGTGCAAATAAAGGCCAAATATAGTCTGGCTTGCACTAGCAAGACTGGAGAGAAAAAAAAAAAAAAAAAAAAAAAGATATATTCTTTCTATTTTTGGAATTTTTGAATTCACACTTGTAGCACCATATCCCATCTGGGCACCTTCAGTGCATGAAAAGCATTGACATACTGAAACCAGTCTAGCAAAGGCCAGGAAAAGGTGGAGGCAGAAAATGTGACATGAAGGGGTTTTGCTTCTGGTGCAGGACCACTTCGGGTAAAATACTGGAAGCACCAGCACCAATGCTGGCCACAGGGAAGGAGAATCTGCTCATCAAGGTAGCAGCAAAGCTGTAATCAAAGGACATATTAATTGCTCTGCATTACTAGGCATTGGGAGCTCTCAGCTAAATGCTGTAAAGTGGGCTTTGCCACCCACTGTGATTTTATAATTCCTTCAGAATTCCTGCAAAAAATGTAGAATAGCATTGGGGTATATGAAACCTCACCCTGGAATGTGCCTCATAAACAACCACAGGGTGAGGTTTATTACTTAGAGAGTTTTAATCCATAAAACATGCACCTTGGGGATATAAGTAGCCTACTGCCCAGACTTCCATAGCCAGGTCAGAATGGTCCAGCAGGAGCAAGCCAAGATGTCAAGCCCCTTGCTACTTGGCCCTTGCTAAGAGCTGAGGTACCTGTCGACCCTGGCACTGTGTGCAGTAGGCTTGAAACCCTGCTGCTAAGCAGGCCTGAGTTACTGCCTGCTGAAGGGCAGGTACAGGGTGCTGCCTGGCAGGCTCTGTGCTGCTGGGACACTGGCTCAGCATTCATCCAGAGCCTGCACAGAACACGGAGATGGAGGCATCAGGCTGGTTCATGCTCACACCGGCCATGGCCATTGGGAGCACAAACTCAGTGGGCACCACCAGTCAGTGGTGGCCTCCTAGGAAGACAGAAGGTGAACCAGGCAGGGAGGAGCCACTATGCTTGATGAGCTCAGGTCCTACTGATGATTTGAATCTCCTGTCTGCAGCCTGAGGCAAATTCAGGGGACACAGTGTGTATCTACCCTTTCACTTCTTGTGGCAAAGCACTATTTGGAGCTCCTGGGGTAACCTTAGCTGGCATGACAGATTTCATCCCAGTCTTGTCATTTTCCTCCTTTTTAATCACAGAGCCCATCTGTAGAGCTGCTCAGAAAGCATGGACCTGATAAAGCCAGGGCAAGGCACGCAGAGAAGGAGACTGGGGGCCTGCTGCTGGAAGGCAACCGCTGCTGCTGTCGTGGCGGGCAGCGCAACAGCCCTCTGCCTGGGGATCCTGCTGGGTGAGTGTGCAGCCAGGTACATTCTTTCAGCTTATCAGCTCCAAAAGAGAAGTGGTCTGCACTGCTTACAGCAAATATCCTCAAAATCCTCCTACTGAGGACAAAATGCAGACACCTTTCTGCACGATGCACAAAAACTACAAGGGCTGTAGTCAGCTTATGTTCTCAATATGTGACTTTGAAGCACTTTATCTTCAGTGTCTCATGATACATATGCTCTACGCCTTTCCTGCTTGACCAGTCTGATGTCCTCCTATGACAAGATGACCTGCCTAGTGGATGAGGGAAAGGGTCTGCATCTGGTCTACCTCAACTTCTGTAAAGCCTTTGACACCATTTCCCATAAACATTTTCTTGGAGAAACTGGTTGCTTATGGCTTGGATGGGTATGCTCTTCAATGAGTAAAAACTAGCTGGATGACCAGGCCCAGAGAGTGATGGTGCATGGAGTCACATCCAGCTGGAGACTGGTGACCAGTGGTGTTCCTCAGGGCCACTTTGGAGCCAGCCCTGTTAAATATCTTTATCAATGGGGATCGAGGGCACCCTCAGTCAGTTCACAGACAACCTAAGCTGGGTGGGATGTTGATCTGCTGAAGCAATAGTGTGGCCATCAGGACCAGAGCAGTGACTGCTCCCCTGTGCTGGGCACGGGTGAGGCCCCACCTCAAATCCAGGGTTCAGTTTTAGAACATCTCATGACAAGAAAGATATTGAAGGGCTGGAGCATGTCCAGAGAAGGGTACAGAGCTGGGGAAGGGGCTAAAGCACCAGGAGCAGCGGAGGGAGCTGGTGGGGGGCTCAGCCTGGAGAAAAGAAGGCTCAGGGGGGACCTTGAGGCTCTGTACAACTCCCTGACAGGACAGGGTAGCCAGGTGGGGGTTGGGCTCCACTCCCAGGGAACAGAGACAGGAAAGAGGGAAAGGCCTCAAGGTGGTCCAGGGGAGTTTAAGATTGGACATTGGGAAAATTTCTTCACTGAAAGGGCTGTTCAGCCCTGGCACAGGTTGCCCAGAGCAGTGGTGGAATCCCCATCCCTGCAGCCATTTAAGAAACATGTAGATGTGGCATTAGGGGGCATGGGTGAGTTAGTGGTGGCCTTGGCAGTGCTGGTGAAATGATTGGACTCAACGATCTCAGAGGTCTTTTCCAACTTAAACAATTCAATGATTCTATGATTTTGTCCTGTAATCTCTCTCTCTGACTTTGAAATTTCTTGTCACTGTACCTTGCTGCCTCTGCCATTTCCTATCACGACCACTTGCAGCCACTGAGCACTGCCTGTTTGACTGTCCCACTCCAGAGCATGACCACCATCTCCTTCCCTCTTCCCCCTCCCTCCCGTTGCTTCTTCTGCCCCATGGCCGGATGCTGCCTCAGGCCAGCACCCTGGTGAGGACCCCAGCACGACAGGACTGACAGATCCCACCTGTACAGTCACAGTTTCTGAGGTGGCTTCAGTACCCAGCAGAAATTTCCCAAGGCTGTTCCTGCAAGGACAGGGCCAATCTCAGGTTGCCAGGCTGTACCCAACTGTTCATGAATTTCTGTCTCAGGCTTGACAAAAATCCACTGTTTTCAAGTTCAAACAAGTTCAGTGCAAAGTGCTATTACTGCGCACGTGCAGGGTATCCCAGCCCGGTTATGGGGCACCCTCAAGGCAGCTGGGATGGTCAGGGACAGTCAAGCTGCTAAAACCAGGGGGTTTGAAGGACATGATGACATTCATGTTGCAAAGCCGTGAGGAAAGCTGCCTCTGACAGACACTTTCCCTTTCTGGCAGCCTGCCATTCCGTGGGAGAGGCCAGCTTTGAGCACACAGTGGAGCTGCAAGGAATCACATTCAACAGCAGCTTACAGATGGAGAACTCGGACTACTATAGGGTGCTGACACCTGCTCTTGAGAGGCTGGTGAGTTGATCTGGGCCTTCTGGAAAAACACTTGTGAAATACTGTGGTGGTAGCACCAGCAGAATCTCTATGCCAAGGGCAGGAAGAAAACTAGAACTTCTTAAACATCAGCAGGGTACACTGTGGGGCTGAACTGCACTTTGAGAGGTCCTGTCAGGGCCCTGAGAGACATTAATGGAGTGGGAAATGTGTGTTCAGGCCTATTCCTTGCAAACGAGATAAGGCATAAAAAAAGGATGTACTACCTCATGCCCTAAAAGCCAGGGTGGGAAAAAGGTTACATATGAGCTGGACATGAGTGCTTCTGCTTACAGAGGCAAGAGACCATGCATCAACAGCTCTGCATTCCAGCAAAATCCCAGGCATCATCTATTCCCATCTCCTTGGGGTCCAGTAAGTGTGTGACCATCACTCTTTGCTTTGCAGTTTCTGTCCAGTCTCCAGGACTCCCAGCTGAACTGGAGTTGCACTGGTTGCACTATCCTGGGCTACAGGTGAGTGTAGGCAGCTATCTCTGCAGACCCTGCAGCTCATGTTTCAGGGCATTCTGACAAGCCTCACCAAGAAGGTGAACTCACACCTGTGCTCTTGTTCAAAGCTAGTACAAAGAGAAACTGGTTTTTGGTCAAGGCTGGATTGTCATCTGGGATTGCAACAATGTTCTGGATTCTTTCATTTCGAAATGCAGTCAGAAAGGCAGAGGGAAACAATTTTTTTCAACCACAGCTTTGGGCCAAAGGAAAAAAAATTCAAATGATTACTTCAACCCAGAGCACATCTCCAGAGAAACCTTAAATTATTAAGAATCAAAATATTAAGAATAAGATTTGTTTCCTTTGAGTTCCCTGTAGACAGCTAGCACAGGAACCTTGTACTGATCATGAAGCCAAGGTCCCCCTTAATTCTCTGTCTCCCAGTAGGAATGGAAACTCCAGTGTGATCGTCCATTTCCGCCTCCTCTTCAGCCCCCAGGATTCCCAGCCCCTGAGCTCTGCCTTAGAGGAGGAAGCTTTCAGGCATGGGCTGGCAGCTGCCCTGCACAAGCAGGGTTTCTCCCTGGCAGCCTACGGGACCATCTCCTCAGCTTCTCTCACAGGTATGGCTCTCCTGTCACTGCTGGGCAGGCAGAGCAGGATGCCCTGTGCTGGGGCTGCTGGCACCCAAGGTCACACAGCTAAGCCACCATCAGTCTCAGCCAAACTGCTGCAGGGCTTTAGCTCTGGATGTCTAGTCAAGGCTTTGTGCCCAGCAGCAGTGTTAGAAATGGGGGTGCTGCCAGGCACCCAGCAAACTGATAAAATGATCTGCCTGGCTCCCAGCTGCTCCAGCTTCACCACACAGCAGCAGAAAACAGCCTAGATCTTGTCAGATTAACAGACATTTGTGGGGTCTCCAGATACCCCTCCAACACTAATGGTGTCCAGCTGCTGTGCACTGCAAGAGCAGCTTGAGGGCCCACAGCAACGACAGAAGCTAAAGTATAAATTGTAACTGCTTTGGCTTTTCTTGCAGCACCTGGAATCAGTCTGAGGGACAGGGAATGAAGCTCCAGGAGGTCAATGGCTGGGTTGTTTGTACCTACCTGTGCACTGCAGCCCTTAGGCAGACCTCAGAGTTGTAGCAATAACTACAGCTCAGGTTGCTATTTCTCATACTTGAATTACTCTCTGAAACCACCTGACAAGAAATTCTCCTTTGCTTCTGTGACTGTGGAGCTGCATGTGACCGTAGGACTCCAGGTCTAGCCAATTTAAAAAAAATCATGAGCATGGGAAACAAAGAGGTGTGGGCTCCTCTGCAGCTCCCTCTGCACCCTCTGCCAGAATGGGCAGGATCCCTGGATCTTTGAGAGACTTGTGCTGCCCAAATGGAAGGTGCTGAGAGTCCCCTTGGCTTTAGGCAAACAGCCTTGTGTAGCTTCAGCCCCAGCCTGCTCCTGAGAGGCAGCTCACTGCCACAGCTTTTGGGAATTTCTCTCTGCATGTGGAGTCACCCCAAAGCCTGCAGGGCAGGAGGGAGCTGCTCCTCCCCTGCCCCGTGGCAGAGCAGGGGTCCCCAGCAGGGACCTGGGCCCCACCTCACACTGGCCATGGGTGGGCAAAGAGATCACCAGGCAGGAGAGGAAGATGCAGCAAAGCCTATGGCAGCCCCAGCCCAGGAACACAGCTCCAGGACCTGAGGCCAGGCTGACCTGCCCTTGCTGATCCTGATTCCTTCCTCTTTGTCTCAGGTCCCCACAAGGTTTCTTCCCACAGACCTGGACTGAAATCAGGTAAGAGCCAGGCAGCAGGAAGAACCATCTGCACTGTGCAGCCTCCTCCTCCTCCTCTTCCTCACCAGCAGCCTGGATACAGATACGAAAGGTGCTTGGGCCCCATCTTGTTCATAGCCTGGTGGCCCAGGGGCCTGCAAGCTCAAAACAAGCTGCAGCTCTGCTCCCAGCGCCATCCTGCAGGGACTCTGGGGCAGCCAGGGAGTAGAGGGACAAGGATACAGTGGTGGTTGCCCCTGGGGAAGCCAGGGGAGAGTTGCTGTGTGGACTGCAGAAGACATGAGTGACTCAAGCCTTGCTGTCCCCAGGGAGCTGCCCTTGGGACACAGGCAGTCACTTGCTCCAACATCCAGTATGTGAAAAGAAAGCCCCGAATGTCACAGCCAAACAGGCTGTGCTGATGCCTCTGATGGAAGGGGCTGTGCTGAATCTCCCACAGCAGGTCTCCTGGACACAGAGGCCAGACACAACCCACTGTTGGCAGACCTTGACAGGTGGGACACCATTGGCTCTCAGGCACTGAAGGGAGCCAAGGATATGACATGACTTTTCAAGCCAATAGGAAATGGCTGCATCGGGGTGAGGGAAACTATGCCCAGGAAACACCTTGGTCCCATCAAGTGTGATGAGTTGTGACAAGGTCCACCTTCCTGGTGGGCTGGCACAATAGACAAGAGCCACATGCCCATGAGCTGCTGGAAGCTGATCATGAGGCAGTAGCTGAGCTCATCAAACTAGTAAGGATGCTGCTCTACAGTTTCTTGCTCTAGAAGAGTTTCAGGGAGGATACTGTGATGGCCCAGTGCTTTGCAGTGCTCTTCCCAAGCCTGCAGATTAAAGGCTGCCCTGTGATATCCCAAGTACCATCCTGCTGCTTGGGCATATGCCAACAGCACACACAAAGCTGAAGCAGCTTTTCTCACTTATCCCCAAGAGGGTGTTGCTGGGGTGCAGTGGCAGGATCCTGATGCACTGACTTTCTGCTCCCTTTCAGACTGTGGGAGTCGCCCTGCCATGCAGACTGCCAGCAGGATAGTCGGAGGCTCAGAGGCGTCCAGAGGGGAGTTCCCATGGCAAGTCAGCCTTCGTGAGAACAACGAGCACTTTTGTGGTGCTGCAATCCTCACAGAGAAGTGGCTGGTGTCTGCCGCTCACTGCTTTACTGAGTAAGTTTTAATCATGCCACCTTCCACCCTCCATCCCTGTTCCAAAAGCTGCCGTAT
The DNA here is from genome assembly GCA_013398275.1 of Promerops cafer. NCBI lineage: Eukaryota > Metazoa > Chordata > Aves > Passeriformes > Nectariniidae > Promerops > Promerops cafer. Next base: position 145,907 of record VZSE01012165.1, read on the forward strand.
CTGCTCAAGCTTCCACTGTACCTCTCTGCCCCACCACGGGGAGAATGAGGAGTTTCCATCACTCCTGAAGTAGATGGCAGGATGGGCAGTAGGCAGCTTGGGTTTGCAGGACAATGTTGTGGCTGCAGGCTCACATGGCCCCCACTGTCTCTCCTCTAGATTTCAGGACCCAGCCATGTGGGCAGCTTACACAGGGACCACCTCCCTCAGAGGTTCTGACAGCAGTGCAGTGAAAATGGACATTTCACAGATCATCCCACACCCCTCTTACAATGCTGACACAGCTGACTATGATGTGGCCGTGCTGGAGCTGAAGAGACCTGTGACGTTCACGAAGTACATCCAGCCCGTGTGCCTGCCAGATGCTGGCCATCACTTCCCCACCAGCAAGAAGTGCCTTATCTCTGGCTGGGGCTACCTCAAGGAGGATTTCTGTAAGCAAAGCATGGCAGGCAGCAGAGGAGACATGGTGGGGTGTGAGTGTGGCAGAAGGCAACGGGGAAGGGAACTCAGACCTTGCTCTGGCCAGCTGGGGTGGGCTGTACCCTGAGCTGCTGATCCTGTGCAGGGTTCCCTGCACTGAGCTCACAATCGTGTCTTTCTTGTTCAGTGGTGAAACCTGAGTTCCTGCAGAAAGCAACAGTGGAGCTCCTAGACCAGAACCTATGTTCCAGTCTCTACAGCCATGTCCTCACAGACAGGATGATGTGTGCTGGCTACCTGGAGGGGAAAGTTGACTCCTGCCAGGTAAGCTTTGCCCAGAGAAGACAGCACACCTGCCCACATAAGGCTTTTCCCTCCCAGTACACACCAAGCGACACTTCAAGATGCAGAACTAACACTATGCTCACTGTTTACCATTGAGGTTTGAGGGCCTGCCTTGGACCCAAGCACAGATCAGTGACTGCAGAAGACACAAATGAGGATATGTTCTTTACTGCTTAAAGCAGGGCGCTGTTGTTTACGGGGCTCTTTCAGCTAATTAACTACCTTTCTCTTCTTCCTGAGCTGTCATCAGGGCTGGCCCTACCAATATTCTTCACAGATGTTCAGATCAAAATCCAGATGGGCAAAGGGCAGCAGTGGAAACTAAAACGTACACAACAGTTTTTGGAGAACAGAGTGGGTTTTTTTGGTTAGCTTTTATCCATCCTAGAACTGCAAGTGGTCAGCTGGAGATAGGCCTGCCTTTCATAGTATGGAGAGAGGAGAACTGTAATGTGGGAGGAGGACTGTGATTTCCAGGTCTCTGTGGTTTGGCAGGACCATTCAAACCAACAGAAAGCAGCTAAACAAATCTGCACTTTTCTGGTGGTAGCACTTCATATTTCTGCACCAAATACAGCACAAACACCAGAGAAGGAAAATTAACAATACAAATGCAATAGTACAAAAAGAGAAACCACTGACAGAGTCAGAATCCCACCTGACACCCTGTTGGTCAGGGTGCTGGCAGCAGTCCCATTAAACGGTGGCTGCAATACTCCTGCAGTGGCAGATGTGGCTCTGTTGGAGCAGGGATCCTGTAGAAGGGTGGAGTTTTCCTCTGAAGGTCCAGTGGTGCTGTAGATGGGGCTGGTCTTCCTCTGGGACTGCACTGGAGAAGAAAGCTGCTCCTCTGGGAATGCAGTGGGAAAAGGCTGCTGTGGTGTTCCCATGTCAGAGTATATGCAGGTAGGAATGCTTGGCTCCTCCCCCTGGGCGGAGCACCCCCCAATGGGATGATGGAATTTGATCAGCCATGCAGGGAGACTCAATGGCCCATTAACAGAAGATATTTCCCTGAGGGAGGATTGGTTGTGGAAAAGATCAAGAAAACTGCCCCAGCTGGTTTTATCAGGTGGCTTAATTAACAGGAGATAACTTGCCCCACCTCTGACAGATGGGAATAGAATACACACCCCCAACCCAAGACAGCAGTAGAAATGCTTAGGAAAGCTAAATCCTAGATTTCACAGATGGTGTCCTTTGTTCTTCTGGCATATAAAGGGCACAAGGTGTCTGTGTATTAGCAGGAGAGTGTGCCCACATGGAGGAACACCCAAAGGCCAGCACAGAGATGCTCCACTCATCACTAGGCTGGAGCAAATATGAAGTGAGTTAGGATACACAGGGACAGAGACCCCAGCTGGTAGAGGGATGCTGAGGGTGGCCAGGGCAAGCTCAGTGCATCCCCAGGGAGAGCTCACCATCTGCCTTCTCTTGCAGGGTGACTCTGGTGGGCCCCTGGTTTGCCAAGAACCATCTGGCAGGTTTTTCCTGGCAGGAATTGTGAGCTGGGGTATTGGATGTGCTGAAGCCAGGCGGCCTGGGGTTTACACACGTGTTACCAAACTCAGAGACTGGATCTTGGATGCTATTTCTGCCTTCCCTACCTCCATAGCCCATACTGTTCCTCCAGTATACTTCAGGACTAACAGTAACATGGTCAGCGCTGCAGAGGTCAACACCACCACCAGAGCAACCCCGACCACCTCACCAGCCCCAGCTGCCAGCAGGCCAGTGACCGCAGCAAGACCACAAGGTATGAGCACCCACAGCGGGTGCACCTTGGTCGGCAGAGTTGCAGATACAGGTCCAAATGTCAGGTTCATTCCTCCGCTGACCTTTTGTAGGGTGAGCCATACAACTGTGCCTAAGTACTAAGGCACAAGTGACACTATATGGCTGCCCTGGCTCAGTCCAGAGCAGCCTGGCAAAGTCACTCAGTACCTCTGCAGTTCCATGCACTCCTTTGCTTTTGTGACTGTCTCTGTAATCTTGCTGTGTAACTGGTCTCCTCTGGCCGGCCCAGAACAGGTCACTAAGGCACAGCAGCATCTGACAGTATTAAAACTGTTGATCACTTACTTTTGCTTGCCACCTAAGGAGCTCCAGCAGTTCGAAACTGATGGCTGCCCCTTCACAGCAGCCATGCATCCCTCCCTGAAGGGAAGGAGGGCAGGTGTCTGCAGGATGACCTGTTCAGTCCAAGGAGTGCTCCCAGCAGCTTTGCAAGGAGATGCAGATGAAGGATATTCTTCTAAATCTAGAATAAACTTTTTATCTGGTAGGGCAAGGCTAAGAGGCACAGAGCTACTGATTACTCTGCCTTCAAGAAAGGCCCAGGATTCACGACTTGCCAAGAGCAAGATGCAGAACAGCAGTTTGTGTGAAAGTCCAGCTGAACATGGCTAACATCAGGCACTGCCACTATCAGCCAGCAGGGCTTGGGTAGATATCTCACACCTCAGCCCTAACCTGTCCCTGCTAAGGCTTACTGGTTAGAGAGAGCAAAGTCTTTCCTTGCTTGTCTTCTGCTAGGAATACTCACAAGTCATGCTTTGACTTTTGTTCAGAGTGTGGAGAACGACCTGGGTTCTCTAAACCCAGCAAGATTGTGGGAGGAACAGATGCTTCCAGAGGAGAGATCCCTTGGCAAGTCAGCCTGAAAGAAGACTCAAGACATTTCTGTGGAGCCACCATCATTGGGGACCGCTGGCTGCTGTCAGCAGCTCACTGCTTCAATGAGTAAGAGCCCATCCCTATCCCTGCTCCAGCTCACCTGCCCACCGGCACAGAGCTGCGCAGCCAAAGCCACAGTGTGGCACTAGAGTCAAGAAATAGAAATCAAGAACACATTTGACATTAATTTTTTAATGTAACTAGACATTCATAACAAAAAGGAGTTTGTGGGGAGGTTGGAATGAAGCAGAGAAAGGTTAAAACAGCCTGAGCAGAGAGCAAGATCAACACATCTAAGAGGAGTGGAAGAAGGTGCCACAAGAGAGTTTCTTTAATAAACTTAACCTTAAAAAATTGTCTGTAATATATGAAATAGAGACACATGGTCAGCTGGTAAAGGGAAAATGGTCAGTTCAATCGTGCATAGTTCTGTTAAACTGCAAGAACACAAGCCCAGATTTATAAGTAGCCTAGATAAAAAATTAGTAGCAAGAAGATAATACTTGTCAAGAATAAATTCCTGAAAGCAGAAAAGGTGGGTTACTAACTCTGAAGGATTTTAAGACAACCTCATGCATTAAACAGCTGGGCAATAAAGGAGCAAGTGAAATGCTAAATAGGCAAGTGTGAAATGAGGCACACAGCAAAACCAGCAGTGCTGTCTGTCTGTGAATGAGGATGAGTCTCCATCAGCTGTTGCAATTCAAAACAAGAGGTCAGAAACATGTGGATATTGCCCTGAGAGCAGCGGTCCTGTGGCAGGGGCAGTTAACGAGCACAGGAACGCAGTAAAAAACAAGGGAGATGAGCGATGAGCGGGATGCTGCTGGTAATGCACAGCACACCGACTGCTCCAACATCACAGGGAGGGCAAGAGTAACATGTACACAAGGCTCAGGGATGAGCTGGGTGTAGAGCAGCATCATAACAAGCACAACAAAATAGATCAGACTAGACCTGGGAAAAAAAAACAACTAATGGGAAGGCAGTGTTTGATGGGATTGTACAATAATGAAAGGTACAGAGTGTTTAGGGAATGTCTTTTGACTGTCTTTTAAAGATACTAAATAATCAACAAGAGCAGATGGAAAACAATCAAAAGGAAGCCATTTTAAAAATAAATGTCATTAAACTGAATATTAAAAATTCACCTGGGGTTAAAAAAAAAGAATAAAGCACAACTTTAGAAAAATCCAAATAAAACCAAAAAATCCAGCAAGACCTACTGAATACAGAGACACCACCTGTGTAGCAAAACACTCCTGAAATCACAAATTTCTGGAGGTGAAGAGAGGATTATTATTACATGTTTATTTGCTATTCAGGTAATATCCAACAGGTGCCACTGCTGGAAACAGTTCTTTGGGCCTGACTTAGCAGGGCTGCTCTGTTGCATGCTGATCATGTAAAGCTGTCTGCAATTTCGATGTCAGAATTCATGCCAGGCATAAGTGTGTGAGTATGCACATTTAGGTTTATGTATTTGCAGGACAATGCCAGAAGAGATCGAAGCCTATGTGGGAACAACATCAATAAATGGAACAGACGAGAATGCAGTCAAAGTCAATGTAACAAGAGTGATCCCACATCCCCTCTTCAATCCCATGATTCTGGACTTTGATGTGGCTATACTTGAACTGGCAAGACCTCTTGTGTTCAACAAATACATACAGCCCGTGTGCCTCCCACTTGCCGTGCAGACGTTTCCTGTTGGCAAGAAATGCCTCATTTCTGGATGGGGTGACCTCCAGGAAGGGAACGGTAAGCAGTAATGCATTGCCTGCTCATTTGCCTCGGAGCAGTAATACCCTGAGCAGCAAAGCCTATGCCACTGTGACCCACAGTCCTGGGAATCTATAGGACAGGAGTCAGAAAAAGGAACAGTCAGAAACTGACAGAAACACAAGAATAAGCAAGAATAAAGGCAGACAGAGCACTACCTTAAGCTACAGTTATCTAGGAGTCACCAGCAAAGAAGAAAATTGAGAGAGCAGCTTGGTGGGAACCAGGAGAAACCTGCTGGACTGCCCTTAGTAGCTCTGCCATGCTAAGCAAGTGTCAGGCGCTTGCCTCAGAGCCTGCTGCAGCTCTGGCAGGATGGTATGTCAGCCACAGCAGCCACTCTCAGTCACAGAGATATTCCAAGCAATGAGCATAAGCAAAGATCCTGCTACAGGGGGAAGGCCTGAGAGTGGCACATGTGCTACCAAAGAAGTCCAGCTGACAAGAAGCCCACAAACTCTCAGGAGCATGGGACACAAACTGTGTGCAGAATCCTTAGCACAGACACGAAACTGCACCCTGGGGTGAGCCACAAGCTTCAGGGCTGCAGAGAAAACAGGTTATATAGGATTCAATTCCCATGTGAGATTAGAGCCTGTTTTCCCAAAATATGTGTTGAGTCAGTCTAAAAGCCATTAGCTAGCTCCTTCCCTCTGCTGCACTCACTAATTCTGTGGTTTTCATGCAGACACCAAGCCCGAGATCCTGCAGAAAGCATCTGTGGGCATCATAGAACAGAACACCTGCAACTTCCTCTACAACTTCTCCCTCACTGACAGAATGATCTGTGCTGGCTTCATGGAGGGGATGGTAGACTCATGCCAGGTACAAGTGTGGGATTTCTCTACTCTGTAGATTGTTCTAGAAAGCTGGGCTAACTCTGCCTTCAGCAGATCCTTGTGAAGTATTTACTGAGCTGCTGTAATCCAGCTGTGTAATTCACATGTACTTGGGCACAAAAAACCCCAGCCCACTACTTTGGAGATTTAGAAAAGTAAATAAAGCTCCACCAAGTTGAGAATGACTTAAACCAACATCCCACCACTCTGTCTGGCCAGACAAATCCTGGATGAAGCAGGTTTCCTGGGGCAGTGAGTCAGTGGCAGTTGGTCACAGCTGTGGAAAGGTGCTAACTGGAGCCAGGTTGAGCCACTAATCCTAGCTTCAACTTCTGCACACTCATGCCCTGCATACACACTGCATGACAGCAGACAGACCCACAAGGCTGGAGAAAGAAGAGTTGGGGGTATTTAAGTCCTTCTGGTGTGTCTGAGGGGCAGACCTGATTGGACTGAGCAGCCATTGCCTTGCTTCTTCTGCAGGGAGATTCAGGTGGGCCCTTGGCCTGTGAGGTAACCCCAGGAGTGTTTTACCTTGCTGGCATCGTGAGCTGGGGATTTGGTTGTGCCCAGGCTATGAGACCTGGTGTGTACTCCAGAATTACCAAACTCACAGACTGGATCCTGGACACCATCTCCCAGTTTCCCAGTGGTGGCACAAGCATCCCTTCCAGTTCAGCCATCCCTAGAACTTCTACCACAGCCATTTTTATTCAGCCTAGCACAATGGCTGCAAGTCCAGCCAGCAGAACCACCCTGGGGACAAAGATGAGTACAACCATGAATGAAACCTCCACAGCTCTGAGAACGACCGAGACTGCCAAGCCTACCCAAACCCCAGGTAAAACTGGTAACTGATGCATTGACATGTTGGCAGGAGACCTCCAGCATAGAGAGTACTGAGCAGGTCATGGGTTATTGCCTTCCAGTGGTGCCTTGTACCAGCCTCACTTTCAAGTGTTCCAGCAAGGTATGTATTGGAAAAGAAAATCCTGAATGTGATGGTGTTGTGGACTGCAGCAACGGCTTCGACGAGCACAACTGCGGTGAGTTCTCTGTAGCCCATGGCTGCTGCCAGCTGTGGTCTACATGACCCGGACTCCACAGTGGCACCCACCATATTTACACTGGCTGTCTTGGGCCCAGACACTGGGGGCCTAGGCCAGTCCACTGTGGATTGTACTTGCTCTGCCAGAGCCTAAAACAAGATAAAGCTGGATGAGCTTTACTGCCAGAAAGTGCGGCCTCTTCTACTCTGCTACAGACATTAGAACCCATTTCCTAGCACACAGGCCTTTTGGCCAGTCAGTCTGGTAGCACAAGGTGGCAAGACAGCTCTGCACAGCATGGCAGCCCAGAAAGTGTCTTGGCATCCCGGGGACTGCACTTTGGGCTGCACATTCCTTGCCGTGCGATAGCTTAGCCAGTCCATCCAAATATCCGCTCCTCGCATACCACATCCCTGGATGGTGTGATCTGTGATAACAAGTCTGCAAAATATACCCTGTCTGTCAAGCCTTGCCTCAGCTGGGTGAACTGAATTTATCACATCCTACTGTTCTGTACATGCTCCCCCAGAAGGCTGTCCCACAGCACAGGTTATGGAAGGCAGGCGGTCATTCCTCTCATTTATGGTTACTTAAAATCATGGTGCTTTTTCCTCTGTTCCAGACTGTGGCTTAACAACTGCTCTGGCCTTCAGCAAGATCGTGGGTGGCAGCAGTGCAGCTCGAGGAGAATGGCCCTGGCAAGTCAGTCTCTGGCTTCGGCGGAAGGAGCACAAGTGTGGGGCTGTCCTCATTGCTGACCGGTGGCTGCTCTCTGCAGCTCACTGCTTTGACATGTAAGTCTGAGATAAGCTAGTTAAGTCAGCTGCCTCTTGCCTCAGTCCCATCAGCCAACCTGCCCTTCCCCTCCCTCGCGGTCCAGCACCTGGTTGGGATGCTGTGCCCCACAGGAAACACACACCCCCCTATCAGAGAAATGCCCCTACAGGTAAGTGTGAAGAGGAATGGGTGGAACAAAAGCCTGAGTACATCCACTGCTCTGGAGACAGGGGTCCTGACTTCCCAAGGTGTGGCCAGCCCCACAAGTGGAGGGATGGCCCTCCTTGTGAGGCTATGCTCCTAACAGCCAGGTTTGCTGTCTTTCTGCAGTTACAGTGACCCCAAAATGTGGGTGGCCTTTCTAGGAACACCCTTCCTGAGTGGCATCGATGGCAAAATGGAGAAAATATTTCGTATCTACAAACACCCTTTTTACAACGTCTACAGCCTAGACTATGATGTGGCACTACTGGAACTGAGCACACCTGTCACGTTCAGCAGCACCATCAGACCTATATGTCTCCCAGACAATTCTCACATCTTCCATGAAGGGGCCAGATGCTTCATCACAGGCTGGGGCTCCACAAAGGAAGGAGGTACTGGCTGAGAGGGCCCTCCCACATCCATGATGGCCAAGCTCAATGCTTGGCCACCTACACTGCAACACTGCAAGCCCAAACATCTAAGTTCCCACACCACTACCCCAAGCACTCCCATCCCAGGCCATATGCTGCAGAGGATTCCAAGCTGGGCAAGGCCTGGTGTCACCATCATCTCCTCCCCAGCTACCATGCACACTACTCCATTTTATCACACCTCTGCCCTCTTGAAGCCTTCCCAAGCTTTCTATATGCCAGCCACTGTGCTCTCCACCCCCACAGCAGCTGCTCCAGCTGTGCTTCTGCAGTATAAGGACTACCCCAAAACCATTTATGTCTGGTCAGCGAAGCTGCCTGACAAACTACACACCCAAGTAACCTTCCTGTGTTTGCTCTGCTGAACCAGGTGTGACTCACTTTCCCAGAGCAGGTCTTTCCCTCTGGCAAGCAAGTGAGGCTGCAGAGACCCCACTTCTTCACATGCTGCTGTTTCTCATGTGCTCTTCCCCCAGCTAACAGCAATACTTGTCTCCTCAGGTCTCATGTCAAAGCATCTGCAAAAAGCAGCAGTGAACATGATCGGAGACCAGGCCTGCAAAAAGTTTTACCCCATCCAGATCAGCAGCAGGATGCTGTGTGCTGGTTTCCCACAGGGCGCCGTCGACAGCTGTTCAGTGAGTGCAAGAGCAGCAAATGCTGTGGCTGGGACAGAGCAAACTTGTGCCAAGTCCCTCAACTATATTCTCTCAGGAGGGCCCTGCCCTGTCTCCCCTAGCTCAGCTGTCTGTCCATCCATCAACTGGCTGCTGCTTTTATCCACGTCCATCCTGCACACACCTCATGCTGCTTGCCCCACCAACCTGTGACAGGTCAGGGAAATACTCAGAGAGGTGTAAGAGCAAGCGACCACATGGAGCCTGTTCCATGACTCTACTGTACCTCCAAACACACTCTTCTATGTTCCAGAACCCCAGCCTCAGATTGTTCATGCAGTACATCACTGAGCAGTCCTCCAATTTGGAATGGGGCTCCTGGGGAAGTGGGAAACAGGACAGCAAATGCCCATGCCCCAGAGAGAAAGGACATTTCACAGCTGGGGGAGCTGCACTGCCTGTGGCTTGATACTAAATCTTTTTCCTCTCTCTGCAGGGCGATGCAGGTGGGCCCCTGGCATGTAAAGAACCTTCAGGAAAGTGGTTTCTAGCAGGAATCACAAGCTGGGGCTACGGCTGTGCCAGGCCATACTTCCCTGGTGTCTACACCAAAGTCACAGCTGTCCAAGGCTGGATTATGCAGAACCTCAAGCTCTGAAACTGCATTTCACCACTCAGGGAAGGCAATGAGTGAGAGGAGTAACTGCCAGAGGATGCACTAACCCCTCAGCTACTGTACATTGTCCTGATGTTGCAAAGGGGTCAAGACGGCCTTGCAGGTATTAAGCAAATGCCAGTGTTGTGTGACCTGCTGGTTGTTACACCAGGGCATTTGATAACTGCTTTGCATAGAAAGGTACGAATTCTAGACCTTTTCTATAAATAAATGAAGCTTCTCCCATCTTAAGACCTGGCCAAACATACTGCGCATTAAAACATGACCTTTCTAGTTGGATGGGTGCCAGAGACATCTGCCAAAGATTCATGGAGTTTGGCTGACCTCTGCCTATGAACTGTCATCCCAAAGCAAATCCAGCAGACTTGTGATCTTTGCCCCAGCCCAAAGTTATGCCCTTGCAGAAGCTTCAGACTTCACTGACTTGATGGAGCTGTTGTGCTGTGCAGTGGCTTTTGGGAAGGGTGTGATGCTGTTTCCAATTAGTGCATGGTACTAGAGACCTCAGTGATGACCTCCTGGCTCACCATTTGATCCCAAGAGAATGCAGGACTAGAACACTTGGGAGTTCAGACTGCACAGGTCCTGATCTGTACTAGAGTATTAGAAGGGGCTTCTCACCCCCCCCCCCCCCCCCCCATCTCCTTTTGCATTAGATAACAGGTGATTGAGCTGACAAAGATTAAGGCATGGCCACACAGACCACTGTCTGGCTAAGCTAGGTGGCAAAAATTTAAAGTGCTGAGATAGTGGTGCAAAGTATACTTGCCAGGTCCCACCAGTCAGCATAAGACACATAGACAACTTTGTTCTCAAGCAAAGAACTGCAGCAGAGCTCATGTGCCAAGTCTTGGGCACAACAGACTTAGACATGTCCCCATCAATTCAGCCACCAAAACTGAACAGCTGCTTGTACCCCGAACCCCTTCCTCATTTTTGGTGCTTTAAGCTCTGCATCTGTGCATAACAAGAGGTTTCTTCCATCCCAACCCAGCTGGCAGCAAGATCTACAACTTTCCAAGACAGAGCACCAGCTAGGTGGAAGACCTGGCTTCCAGGCATGGCTCAGCTCCAGATGGGTTCAGATTCATGGCTAGAACACCTGTAGGATGCTCCCATGAACAAAATGGGACTGCTGCACAGCCAGTGCCACAGAATTCACATAGCCATAAAGAAAAGTAAAAAGCCCCCTAAGCAAACATGAAAGCACTTTATTTTCAAGAAGTCATTCTGACAGTCTGGAAAAGAAACTCCGGTTTCAGTAAGTCCAAATACCCAAATATCTCCTCATAGTTTACCTTGTGTGAGAACACTTTAGGTTCTATCACATCCCAGTGAATGTCCTAGCAGGTACGGAGATGTCATTCTTCCAGTCTGTCTCTGTGTCCAGCAAACCATGAAATCTTTTATAAAACACAGAAGAGCTTCAAAAGAAAGGATTTGAAAAAAAAACCTCACTACATGGCCACTGTTGATCTCCAACACTCTCCTCTTCCAGCTGTTGTATCCACTGCTGACCATGCAGCATGAACTCACCTTTTCAGGAGCAGTGTGGAAGCTGAAAAATAGAGAGTTGTGCCCCAAAGCAGACTGACATTCCCTGTTGCAGACATGCTCCTCCATCAAAAAAATTATGCTTAGGATATAGGCTCCAAGATGGAACATCTGTGCCAGAGCCAAACCAGAAACTACAAGAGTATCACAGCCACACAACACACTTTATTCTATAAAGAAAAGAACCTAAGTACTTCCCAACCCTGCATCCCTAGCTGTGCTCATACAACTATTTACATGGCTGTCCTGCTCCCCAACACTGTGCTTGAGCTGAGTCAAAGCCTACGAGCCCAAAGATAGCCCCACAAAGCACTATACAGATATAAGGGATGAAAGAGCCAAGGTGGCATGTGGAGAATCTTCTGGCAGCTTTTCCACTAATGAAAAGGGACTGGGTAACTACTTTATGGATAGGTCCAAGCTGGAATCCTGAGCAAGGGTACTATGTTGCTGGCTTGGCTTGGTCCCTGTTTTCCATAGAAGGCTCCTTGCCTGTCACAGCCCTTTCAGCAGGGATTTATCAATTGATATAATGCCTTGGGCCAGTCTGGACACTTGAAAGGGCAAGAAGTAAACAAAGCAGCTCATGGAAAAAAAAAAAAAAAACAAACACTCTCTCCTGGAGCTGATGCTAATAAAAGCCAGTGGATGCAAAAGGTTCAGCGAGGTTTTATTGCTCTGCCATGGCAGGGGCTGGGAAGGCAGCAGGATTCACCCCTAACCACCTGGACTGGCCGCTGTCCCTTCCCCACATGGTCCCTCTCGGCCAGGAGGCCGGCAGGCGTCACATGTTGGCTCTCTCCCGCTGCAGCCGAGAATTGTAGGCTCGCGAAACTGTGTTCCAGGAGTCCATGTACCGGTCCATACACATGGCGATGCACTTCTGCGGGACACAGAGCCTCAGCGGCAGCCCCGAGCTAAGGGGCCACGGGGGCCCAGTTCTCCCGCCCATCCTCACCTGCTCGGAGTTGTCCAGGGCGCCGCCGGGCTTCCCGATGCACTTCCGAAAGCACTTGTCCGTCATCCGCTGCGGAGAGAGCCCGTGAGCGGGATCGCGGTCCGGGGGCTCCGGCCGCAGCCGCCGCCCCTGCTGCGAGGGGAGCGGGACGGCCTGGCCGTCCCACACGACCCGCACCGGGACCGAGCCAGCCCCCGCCCGGCCCCGCCGCCCCTTCTGACCTGCAAGAGCTCCTGTGCGTTGGCCACGGCGATCTGCACCTTCACCTGCTCCATGATGAGCCCCGGGTCCAGCTTCCCCCCGCCGCCTCCTCCGGAGCCGAAGTCGGAGCCGAAGCCGCTCTCCATGGCCAAAGTCACCGCGGCCGGGGCCCCTGCGCTGCCGGAGGGAGAAATGGCGGCGCCCGGGACTGCGGTTCCCGGCGGGCCCCGCGCCGCCTCCGCCTCCGCGCCGGGCGGGACTGAGCGCTCCGCCCGCCTCAGCGGGGCCGCTCTACGCCGTCCCCAGCCCGGGGACGCCGGTGCCACCCGCCGCTCGTGGCCCGTGTCCCTGAGCGCTGGTGTCACCGCCGGCCGCGGAGGAGGCGGCCCCGAGCGAGCTCCCAAGGGACTCCCCGGGGCCGAGCCAGGTCGCACAACAGGGTTCGAGTACCAGGGTTCAGCGCAGCCCCACGAACTGAGGAAACGGGAAGGGGCTTTAAACCGGCATCACCAGAGACAGAAACGCTGCCCAGCTGCACCCCGTGGTGAAACACCAGCTCTGCTGGGATCCCCGCTGAGAGAAACTCCCCTTTGGGTTTTCTCTGGAATTCATCCTTCTGTTCTTCGAGGCTTTCCTCTGCCTTTCGTGACTCGGGTGAGAGGCCCATGCCCTTAAAGTCTGCTTCAACTCCATTACACTTCCCTCCATTAAGTAAGAATGCTGTAGGACGAGGTAGAAGCAAATGGGAGAGGACCACGCTACGGAGATAATTTCATGGGTGAGATGTGATGTGCAGGTAGGAGACGGCATGAGAGGAGGGGACTGAGTACTACAGCAGAGCTGAAGCAAAAACTGTGCTCATCTTCACTAGCCTGAGCCCACACTCACAGTATTGCAAACCATATCATCCTGTCTTTGGATCTGCCCACTTCAAACAGAAGCCATTCCTACGACCCCACAAGAAGCATCATCAGCTAGTGCTAACGATGGGGCAGTTGCCTAAGGTACAATTTTAAAAGGAGTACGGACTTGAAAGTGGGCTGGAGGCTGAGCCAGGCTAGCAAATGCATCAGCTCGTGGCAATGCTTCTGTCCATCCTTAAGAATCCATCCCTGCCAGGGATCAGTTTCTGCTCTCATTCTTATTTAGCGTCAAGTAGGTTAAATTGAAAAACCCCTTCAATGCAGTGATGATGAGAAAGCAAGGGAAGGTTTATCTGCTCCAGCTCCTGATACTCTTCCACCTGCTTTTGCTGGTAGTGATCAGAGAGGAGAGCAGGTGCCAGCAGCAGTCCGTCACGTTTAAGGAAAGCATTCGTTTGTTTCTGGAGCACACCCCGCAATCCCTGCTAGGGCACACTCTGTGACTCAGCTGATCACTGTTAGGAGCACAGACAGCAGCTCTTTGTGTCCACTCTCCACACTTAAATGCCCTCCTTGGATGAATCATCTCGAACAGCCCACATGACCTGTGTAGTGGGTAATAGACAGAAGGAAACCAATAAAATGCAAAACATTTATTCGAGTGTGTTGTACAAAAAGTTTCCAGTCATAAAATGTATATTACAAGTAATTGAAAAAGACAAGACATTTGGCATGCATATTCTAAAAAGAAAAAAACAAACCACTTTGAAATGATAAAGTCTAGGTCATGATGTAGTTTTTCTAAGTTTCAAGTGAACACTTTCATTGTTTTGTCTTTGTGTTTCTGTTAACAACCTTTTTCATAATTCCCTATTTAAAAAACTTGAACCTTCCAAAAACTCGTCTGCAGCAGCTGACTGGAGGTGATCACTGCAGTGCCCTCAAGCCAGACCTATCTAAATCAAAATTTTGTTAAAAAATTAAAAAAAAAAAATCACAATTCAAGTCACAAGGCATCATTGCTATGAAAATAAGAGATCAACTGTGTTTTGTGCCCAAATGGAAAGAATTTTGGCTTAAACTTGCTCAAAATAGATTATTGCTTGTCATTTTAGTGTAATGATCTGGGTAGCTGAATATACAGTAACATCTGCCTTACCAAGATGGATCTGTCACTTAAGTAATAGCTAACTAGAAAATCTGGGAGTTCAATAAACAACATCTTTTCTGGAACTCTAAGTCAATTCACTGTTTGTGCTATTCTGAATGGAGGTTTTTGCATCTTTTTCACTCTAGACCTTAGCATTTCAAGAAAAGCATTATGTTTACAAATAATAATTGCATGTAGATATGGTCTTGTATAAAAAAACCAACAAACACCTTTAAATAATTTTAAACTGGTTTAAAGCTAAGCATATTGAAGGGCAAATAAAAATTCTGTTTCCCAGGCCAATATAATGAGAAAACATTCTCTCCAATGTAATTTGTCCTGACATTCAGCTAAAACAGTGCTTTGAAAAATGCAATCACTATCTCACCTTCCGCTCACTGGTTCACAAGGCTTTGCTCACACAATTTGGACCCAACAGTGTCAATAAAATGCAGGATCAAATATGGATATGCCTTTGTTTAGAGATAAGACTTTCAAAAGAAGATACAGAAAGAAGAGATAGAATGGTTTAACAGTGAAGACATGAGAGAAGTGGCTACAAGAAATCTAGAACATACAGCATGCATATTTTCCTGCAGCATCAAAACCTTTCTGATATGCATAAAGATAACACATTCTCCAAGGTCCTGGGACGTAAAGAGGATTGTTACAGGTCTCTTCTAATCTGCAGCCTCTGTTAGGGTTGCAGTTAAAGGGCCTTTATACAGGATAAGCATTAAAAAAGAAAAAAAAATGTGTATAAAACTCAGTAAGATCCCTGAAGTGTCCCATTGCTTGAGGACAGACACCACACATAGTGATCTTTCACACTGCAGTACAATTCCCACACTACTGCCAGCTTGCACACGTGCTCAGCTGGCTTTTACATCACAGGAAGCAGAAATTTATATTCTTCCTGAGACTTTTGGTTCCTGCTACAAACACAGATTATCCAGCCAACTGCCCATCTAATGCCAACACAGAGCTGAAGACAAATGAGCAACATGTCAGTGCAGATGATGGGTTCTGTCCGAGCCAAGCTGGAGCCCCGTGTAGTCACAAAGAGACCTGCTGGGAAACAGAGCTGTGACGCAATGAAGGGAACAGGAAACCCAGCTGTGCAGCAGCAAAGGAATCACAGGAAATACGGATGTGCAGGAACAAGGGAATCTCAGCCACCCCACTCCTTGGAGTATGTCACTGCAATGGAACAGTTAAAGGAACAAATGCAGAAGCAGGGGAGAAAAAAGTGAAATGCCAGGGACTCTGAGGCCACACCTCACTCCAGAAGGCACCACATTCCTGACAAGTTTGCAGATGGATGGACTTGTTCTGAGACAAGCATTTTCACGTGGCATGAGCTTAGGAGGAGGCAGGATGTGTTTATCATATTTTATATGATATTCTGTTATGAGCGACACATAGGAAAAACTATTTACTATTTCATCCAGAATAAGGTTATATTTCTTGAATAAGAATATCCATATGGATAGTTATGCTCAAGTAACTACTCTGATAAAAGCTTCATTTCCCTCATCAGACACCTTAAAATCATTTTTCTCCAGACAAGTCAACTGTATTTCTCCTTCAAGCTTTATGCCAGCTACCAGCACTGGAGTAGAACTGCAGTCCACGCTCTAGTTTCATCAAGATTGGTTCATATACAGGATCAAAGAGAAAAAGGGGGCAAGGAGACACTGGATTTTATTTGATCAAAAAGCTTTAAATATCCTGAAAATGGAAAGAAATCTTGGAAAGACAGAAAAAGAAGAAACAATGCTTTTTGGGTTGGTAAAGCCACAAAACTGCCTCCCAGTCTGGCTGGAACAGCACCGCTAGAAAGCTCAGCATCAAAAGCAAGAGGCTGGGATGGTGTCTGGAGAAGGTGACACAAAAAAGAAAGTACATGGAATACAGTAGTTCTTCTGTGTCTTGCAATTTACAGCCAGGAGTTATTTATCATATTTGTAGTAGCCTATTAAAAGCACTGTGGTAACAGAATCATCCACATTCAGACTTGGCTTTTCCCAGTGTCAATCACAGGTTTGACCTGTATATACCTAAAAACGGTCCTGAAGAATCAAATAAACTGCTTCCAAAGTTAAAGGACACAGTTCCAATTCTAAGGACAAATTCTGCAGTCTGTTACTCAAGGGCACAGCGCTCATCACAAGAGATCTGCAAGCACCAGTTCTTAAGGCTACAAGAAGACACATTCCCCATACAGTAGCTGTTAATAAAACTATGGCTCAGGTAGCAAGAGGTTTTTCTTCATTTGAGCTGCCTTTCTGAGGCCATTCTTTACAGGAAACAAACAAACCAAAAACCACAGAAAAAAATGTAAATTAACTACACATTCATTGCTTTAGTATTTAAGATCACAAAATAATCTTAAATTAACAGAACAATCTTAAAGGAATAAGCAGTCTGAAAACTGACCCATGTAAAAAAAAAAAAATACATATAGATCTTTAGGGAAAAAGCAAAAAGCCCTCAAACACTATGTCAAGTATATTATAGAACCTGTGGATCACAAAGGGAAATGGTGTCCAGTGGTTGGAAGGTGTGTTGCAAAAATAACTTTACACTGATTGCATTCATTTGCATAACAACCAATTTAGAAAAGGTAATTGTAACAGTATGTCTGAGAAACATAATTTCACTAGATACATCTTACAGAGAGAGACATGATTTACTACATATTAAACCTTCTACTCAAGCAGAGTGGGAAAATTACATTAGAAAGATGGCCAAGTACATCAATGCAGTTATGCCACCAGCCCAAACAGCCAAATTTTCATCCTGTTTTTTTGTAATGGGTCTTCTGATAATGGATTAAAACATAATTCTAAATGTCTATCAGCTTAACTTCAGCAACTCAGTCATCCCACTCAAAGAGAGAAAAGTAGCATCTTTGATTTATTTTTAAATGACAAAATAAATCCTGAAGCTTAAAGCCCCTTTTGTTCCCACCCTGCTTGCATAACAAAGCCATCAGTCAGAGCCACTAAACCGACTTTCTAGGTTATATCTGTCAGTCACGATACTGTTCAGAGAACGTAATGTCCGAAAGCCACCGAAAACATCCAAACCTTGTCACTTGTCTGATGAGTCTTAATATTTTGAATGACAAGATCAGAGTTCAAGAGTGAAGGTAAAAACAGGATTCTGTGCTGGAATCAAATGGCATCCAAATTTTGTATCCAAACTACTAAGTTTGTTTTTCAACTAGTAGTTGAAAAAACATTTGCATTCTTTGGAGTAGTCAAGTATTTTCCCTCATGCTTAAAGATGAACACTAACCCTTATGGGACTCAGAGTTATCTCCAGAGAAATGCAGCGGCAGAAACCTTAAGCTAAATGGACACAGTCAGGTAAAAAAATGCACCCTATTAAAATAAAAATCACCTGCTACCCATACAACGCATTTTTTATAAAAGACATTATTCTCCCTTCACTCCTTGTCAGACTGCCTTGAGCACTTTAATGCTGTGTTGCTTACATCCTTAACAGAGGCAGGTCCTTTGAACTCTTTAAAAAGTCATTCAACTATTTCTGCTCTATTTTGCAAATATTGCTCCTTGGGATACCTGACAATGCCCCTTTGAACCTAAGAGAAGTATGAACAAGCTATATCTAGCTCTGATTAAACAGGTCAACATTTACATGGGATAACCTTTAAAATCCCCAATATTTATTACTGCCAAAAGTATAAATATGTTTTATTTTTAAAATCTTAATCAAATCTTTTTAAAGCTGAATATGTCAAAAGGATTAAATTATAAATACCGAATATCACAATTTGTGTCCATAATTTAACTTGTGACAATGGAAAAATCCCCTAAAAATCAAACAGTTCGAGCTCTGGGTTTGACACTTCCAACTTAGGATGGTGTGTATATTCAGGAAGCAGAACCCACCATTCTCCATATTCTGAAATGACATGGAGCTCCGGTGTGACAGACCCAGATGTTTTACCATTAGGCTGTCAAACTTTGGAGAAAGACACAATGGCAAGGTCCTGAGTAAAAAATGCTTAAAATGAAGCTTCCCTGTGTCATTGCAATTGTGGAGCAGCCGTTTGAATGAATCTGTGGTCTAATTTTCCCAAGCTGGGAATTGCTGAGGATACCAGGCAAAACACTAGCATTTCTACAGCTGTGGAGGAAACACTCTGTAAATCTCTCCCAGGGCCCTGTAAATGAACACACTTCATTAAACTTTTTTTCTGGGGGTATTATACTGGTTATATATGTAATTATAGATTTACCGTACACTCAAGGAGTCTCATCTCATTTTAGCTAACAATCTCTTTTCTGCTTTAGGTTTTTATGTAAGACTTTAAATTCTGTATGGGGAAAAATATTGTATTCCAATATAGTGTTTCAACAAAGAGGGAAAAATAAGGAAATCTATTAAAAATCCTGGCAGTTTTGTTCAGTAAAGTTTTTTTTTTTTGAATTTTTTTTATAAAAATGTACCAAGGAGTAAACTTCAAAGAAATCAGGTGATGCATATAAAAATAGTTTTCAGTGGCTCTGGAAGGAAAAAATAGTAAAAATAAAAGGAAATAAATGAAGAGGGAAAAGCGCAAATAATAGTTTCTTTCTTCTTTTTTCACATCACTGAGCATCCTCTAGAGGTTGTTCTGGGATCGCCCTAAAATAAGATAGACAGAGTTAAATTCAGTTCTTACCAGCTATTCAGACTGCAAGCCTAGACTCTGGTTATCATCTCAGTTGCCAAAAGCACTTTTTTAGTAGTTTAGTTACATTAAGGGACCATCACTACATAAGAAGAAGTAGAGTACATGCCCTGGTCTGCTTCCAGGACTGACACACTGCTCCTCTGGTTGTGGTTTCCTGCAACGGGTTGTCTGGGTAGTCTCCATATTTCCAACAGTGATACAGATGACAAATGAAAATTGTGATGTCATTAGCTCGAGACCAGCAAGTTCCTTTATTTCAAATGTTAATTCCGTTTGAGAGATCTCTTCTGTATAGCTGCTTTTTTGGGTAAGAAAAATCAGTTGGTTTAAACTACAAACACACTGCTCAATCTTTGGGACCAAAAAAAGCTTTGAGAACTCACCCGCAAACCTGCACAGAATGGGTTATTTGTGAAAAGAGCTACTAATGGCCATTGATCAGAAGAACAAATCCCTTGAGTTTAAAATTTAAAATATTTTCTGGTATCATCTATGTATCTTTCTCCTTTTTTTTGCTGTCAACTGCTAGTTGCTTATTTCACATTATTAAGCTGAAGGTTATCAAAGCATACAGGTGGTATTATTAAGAAAAAACAAGTTTATTTCAGGTGTAGAAGGTATATTGTGTCAGAAAATAAACCAATAAGCTGAAGCTTGCGGCAAGAAAAGCACCCCCATTCCTGGTTTTCAGTGGTTACCTGGTAATATTCTGCTTTCAGCAAGAGCTGAAAAGCACAGAGCTTAAAGCACAGAGCAGCAAATACTGGGAATAATAATGGGAAGAACACTGCCTGCTAATGCTGTAAATGTGTGATCTGAAGCACAGATACCATGAGCTGGCATCAGGATGCTGGATGGATCCCAGCAGTAATTCCTGGCAGCACTGCTCATGTTGTCCTCTCTCTGTGCACTGCAATGTTGCAAGCATCCATTGGAAGAAAGGACCAGGAAGCTCAGAGTTGACAGAAGTTGAAGGGGGATCCCCCCGCTAAATCTTATGCCTGATTGATCCAACTAATGAGGCACAAGTTAAACATCCAGTCTGCATCTGATTACCTGCTGGTTGAAAAGGTCTTCCTCTCCATATTCTGCTTCGTCTTCTTCCTCTTCATTCTCTCGCATGACTACTGATTTAGTAACGCTTCTCACTGCAACTTCCTACAAAAAATGACAGATAAGGAGATGGCCAGGAGTCTTTATCTCTCTGTTAAGTTTTTGCTATACCATCAATATGCTATACCATCAATAGTTTTTGCTATACCATCAATATTAATATCCTTATTAAATTTTGGAGAGTTTAAAGCAACTTGGCCTAGATTTAACACTAGCTATGCAAGCAAATACTGGCAATATCCTGCAAACCATAACATCATTCCTATTTCTGTGCACTAAAAGGCATGGTAACGTAATTCAGCCACTTGGAATTTTTCATTACCCTGGGATTTAAATGGAAGCAGACATGTTTCAGGTGATCGGTAGTCAATTTTACACAACGTCACAGCAGACACAGGTAAGAGCTGTCTGAGATACAGTGTAATGTGAGAAACTAAACTTTCTCAGTATGATTACACAACATAAAGAATATTCCCAATTTCTAATAAATATTCAATGTCAATTGCATATGTTGGTTATCAGCATGGTTTTACAAGCCAGGCACTAAAGAGAATTCTAAAACCGCAGGAAGCTTCCTTTATTACTAAATTATGTTTAACACTTCTAAATAGTAAGAAATTCTTCTGCCTACTTGCACCACGGAAATCATAGGTGAAAATCTCTAGTTGTGGAAAAAGTTGTCCTTAACATACACTCCTAAGCAGGGATACTAAAGGTAACCATAGTGAAAACAGACATGGATTTGAAATTTTTTTGGATACTAGTTTGACCACACAGTTTGAATACGGAGAGTGTTAGCTTTCTATTTGTACAAATTATCCCCCTCCTGCCTCATCCTGCCCACAAAGTTCTTCCAGAAAACTGCCAGCAAGAAAGGCAACACAAAAACTGATACAACTGTGGTGCATTTCCTTTTCCTACTGCTATCAGATTGCGGGGATAATGGCATGGTTATGAGTAACAGCCAAGGCACGATTCTCCCTTGCAAAAGTCATCTGCAGGGATGGTTTTAAAAAATTAACTGTGGGCAGATGTAGGACAATGCAGAATGCTCAGGAACCTCTGCCAAATAAGAACTTATTACATGCTTCTAACATGGAAAGGACAATTATCTTCCTACATTAATATTTATATTGCACCTCAAAACATCATAGGGACTATATAATGGAACTGTGAACTGTCAGAAATGCTTCTTTTCTTTGTCTCTTCTGAAATTACACACTCAAATTCCAAACAAATTCTCTACTAGCAGGGTATTCTTCTAAAACAGGGGAAAAGTGTCTACGGGCATAATCATGATGACCACAGTTTTCAAAAATATCCCAAAAACGTCAGGGATATGTACAGACACCTGATTATTTCAGTGTTATAAACTGTCATATTAGAAGACAACAGGATCTTACAATCAGGATTTTGTCATTGTGTCATGTCACCCCACCCTCAAATGAAGAGTTTGGAAGATAACCCAATCCATGGACACAGCCTACCTCTCCTTCAGAGTTTACGAGGTAAGTGCGGATATTTCCACCAGTGCCCCAGCTGCCTTGATTCTTCCACACGAGAACAGAAGGGGGGCTATGAGATACGCCTGCATCTGCACCCCAGATCTAGAGAGAATGACAATCTCTAATTAGCTGTTAATCCAATTTTTTCTTTTAAATATACATTTCCCCTAATTCTCCTACTTCTCTCTACGTACTAGGTTTCTTTTCTGAATTCCAATGGCAGTTTTACCCTACTTTTAAACTACATTATTACTTGTAGTGAGGTATTAAAAAAATCTAATATTGCAGTCATGAATTCTTTTCTGAACAAATTTCTCCTACCACTGTCTCTATAACCATACTGTATGGAGCCAAGGCAAAAAGCAGCATGTAGTGAATCAACTTAATCTTTTGTATGTATCTGAACAATTGATACTTAAGTAGAAACATCTGCAAGTGATTAAAAGTTATATTTATTTCTTCCTTAAAGAACATCTGTTGCAGACTGAAAATAAAATGCAAAATTATTGAAAAGCAGCTGTTCTCCTACAGTTAATGCTGAGAATGTCCCGTCTTAACTACAGTCTGGATGAATGCTCTGAACTGTTCCCAAGTCTTTAAGAGGTTGAGCAGGGTTAGGACTCTAAATCTGGGCAAAGGTGTTTGGAAACAAATAGTCCTTGACTAATCCCCCAAAATACCTTTTTCTTCAACTTTCTCTGTGCCCAAAAAAAAAGGTTTTAAATATGGAAGTACTAATATAGGAAGTCATTTTTTGTTTTGCATTTTTATAAATGAAATCCTGCTCCTCTAGAGTGAGATCCATGAACCCAAAAGTTATACACCAAATCAGGCTGCACCAGACTTCAAGACTTCAACTGCCATGGCAATCTGCCATGGCAGAAGAATATGTTGATGACATACTCTAAATAGAACTTACTGTAACAGTCTGCCCAGCTCTGAGGACATACTTAGGAGTAAATTTGTAAGCAATTTCGTCTCCATCTCCAATTTGTCTTTTCAGTCTCCAGTTACCCAAAGACTGATCCTAATGGAGAGAGTCAGAAAGTTATTCAGTGAACAAAACAGAACGAACACGCATCAGAGTCTAGGTCTTTGTTATAAAAATAATGGGAATATACATTTATTTATATGGTTGTTAGACATTTGCATTCTACCTTGAAAGTATTTGCCTATATCCAGTCAAAGTCTAAAGTGTAAATCCCATAAGGTCATTCAGCATAATTTTAAAAGATATCCATTTCACACAACAAAGTTCTGCTAGACAGCAGGCTGTTTCTGTGAGCAAGATCCCTGCACACATTTACACATTTGGGACACAAATTGTATTCTCTTCCTGCAGTGTATGTTAGCCCACCATTATATTCAACTTTTCAAAGCCCCCATTAATTCCTGCAGGATGCTGCACCTTGAGATGCTGCTCCTGCTCTCCACATGGCCACACCTACTCATGCTGCAAAGGGCTGTGTATCATCTCAATTTAGCTCCTCCTTGTTTTCTATGAGTTCTGCTGATGCTCACCTTCTCTGAGTTGTTCTTAAGCTGAACATATTTGCCCTCCAGGTCTATCTCTTCTATGCTGATACTTCCTGTAGCTGAAGCTTGCTGGGACATTTGAAAGCTACTGCTACTGCTGCTGCCACTGATACTTCCAGTGCCAATCCCACTTGTTCCGCTGCCGGAAAGCTCCTCTGCTTCAATACGTTTTCTCTTGCCTCGGGAAGAGCGAACAAGTGAAGTGCTGCTGCTGCTGCTGCTGGAGGTAGCCCGAGAGACTGTGACACGGGAGGAGGGACTTGGAGAGAGCTTCAACCTTAACACAACCAAGAAAGCATTTAAATTAACTCACCCAGAGAACCACAAAGCTACAATATCCTCAAGTAATCAGACTGTAATGTGCTCCGAGGCTGACAGCATCCTCAGTCTGTATGTCAAGAGGACTGCATACATGAGGAGGAGGGGGCTACCCATCCCTGAGGAATCTTCTGGCAATGTGACCATGTGACATAGAAAACAGTGCTACTGAGAGCAACAGAGATCCCTTAACCTCTCCCTCCAGTACAGCTACTACTAAACACACTATTCTTGGGCCCCCTGATTTAAAACCACAGAAGTACAAGCATTTAAGTAAAAAGATGATATGAAGACCAAGCACAGAATGATACATTCCACTGTACTCCAAGACCATTACAAAAACCCAAAATAAGGACAGTGTTCAGTTGAGAACAAGTGTTCCATGCAAGTGTTCCATGTAATGTGTGGTGTGAAGGCAATATAATTTCAGTGAAAGGAGATCTGGGCATTCCTGCTCAAGTGGTAAAAAAATAAGAGCAAGAAATGAAAATAACACTTGTGAGTCCTTAGAAAAGAAAGTGGAATATTTTACGCACCTTTCCTCTTCTCCTTCCAGGAGTTTTCGGTAAGCACTGATCTCCATGTCCAGTGCTAATTTAACATCAAGCAGTTCTTGGTATTCCGTAAGCTGAAGCTGCATCTGGTCCCTCATGTCTGTCATTTCCCTCTCCTTTGCATCCAGCATCTTCCTAAACT
The DNA here is from genome assembly GCA_013398275.1 of Promerops cafer. Lineage (NCBI taxonomy): Eukaryota > Metazoa > Chordata > Aves > Passeriformes > Nectariniidae > Promerops > Promerops cafer. The sequence continues at coordinate 170,328 of VZSE01012165.1, forward strand.
TCTCCCGCTCACCAGCCATCATTTCCTCCAGTTCCCGAATGCGATCTTCTGCTGCACTGGCCTAGGCACACAGCACAAGCAAAAGCCTACCTGGCATCCATGCAGGTCCACTCAAACAGTTAAAACCCTTCTCCCTCCCAAATGAACATAACAAAGATTTCTCTGTGTAAAATTCAGAAAATATGAAGGGTCAGAAATGTTAATATATTCACACAAAACAGCTGTGTGTTTGAGACAAAAGCCGATTTGGTCCCTTTACCTGTTTCTGAAGACCAGAAAGCTGGTAGCTGAGAGCTTCTATCCTCATACGAGCCTCCTTCAGCTCCTCTCGAGCTGCACCAGCAGCTTTGTCATTTTGGTCAGAGGACAATTTGGCATTCTCCAGCTGGAAAGAAAGTTTTATACATCTCACTTGTACTGAGTTAAAAATCCTGCAATATCCTTTTGGTAAAAAAATATCAACTATTTTATTTTCGAAAATTTTAAATGGTCTGGTAAGTTTAGGATAAGAGCTGCATAACATTAAGGAATGCCCTAAGGACCAAAGGAAAATGTATTTCAGGATTTGCTTATGCTGTTAAAAAAATGTAGGATTTGCTTATGCTGTTTCAAAAATACTCTATTAGCCCTTCCATTATACATTCAACCTTAGTTTCAAAAAAACTGACCACCTGCTCTTCTTGTTTGTCCTAAGGCAAATCACACTGGGTGACAGCAAAGGCTGTCCACCTAATTCATGTCCTGGTCCAACAGTTCCCTGGATGCCCGGAGACTAACTCAATAAAATACTCCATGGGTATTATGTCTCTGCTGGCTACTTGCAACTCAGAGACTTCCTCAGTCAGAGACAATATTTTGCTGCTTACTATCTCTCAGTGGATTTCTCATGCAGGAATTTGTCTCTGCTTTTTGAATTTCTGGGGCAGTGAGTTTAGCTCTATATTAAATAACAGTACTTTTTGTTTCTTTTCAATCTGGACACTCTCACTGGACATTCACTGTCGCTGCTCCTACTGAAAAAATAATAAACAATCACTCCTCATTCACCTTCCCCCATGCTATTTATCCTTTTACAGACATCCACTGTATCTTTCACTTCTCTCAACGTATCTCTTTGCCAGGTGAAGTTTTACTTAAAATTTTCTCATGCATGACTTGTTTCCCACTCTAAATTGTCTCTGTCAGCTCTGTAGTACCTTTACAAAAGCAATAAAACTACCTGTGGCACTCCAGATGACATCCTGTCCCAGAGGCAAAACAGTGGGTTTGGTTTTATTCTCTTTCCCTAATAGTTGCCAATATATTATTTGTTTTTAATTTTTCGTTAAAGTCACCTAGTGAACAAGCTTAATTTCTAGTGGTTAATTTTAACCAAAACAGAGAAAGCAAAACCAGAACTCTTACATGGTAAGTTTCATGAAAGCAGAGAGCTAGAAAGGCATCCTTTGCATGCCTTAGAGCTGGACTTCAACAGTTTTGCCACACCACGGAACCCACTCAAAAACTAAACTGATCCAATTCTAAGAACAGTTACAAGCAGATGTTCTTTAGCCATACAGCCCAAAGGTTTATAAAATTAATCTTCATTAGCTCTGCTGTTCACTAGGTTCTGAGCAGCACACACAGAGCCTTCTTTAGGCTACAGATTTTCAAGGAACTTCAACTACACACACCATTACTCCTTGTAAAGTTTAAAATTAAAAAATATTTGAAGTCTGACAACCATTTACTATCTTACAGTCATGCTGGCATAGTGCCAAATACTCATATTTAGAATTTCTATTGCTTATTATCACAGATCATGATCTGTGATCTAAGATCATTCTTAGAAGCCCTTTTAAAGTATACAAAAGTCACAATAAGGTCTCCCTGGAGAGTTCTCTTGTCCAGGCTGAACACCCCAGCTCTCTCCATAAGAGGAGCTCCAGTCCTCGGATCACTTTTGTGGCCTCCTCTGAACTTTATCCAGCCGCTCCACATCTGTCCTGTGCAGGAAGTGAGCTTTTACCCAAGACCACCTCATCCTGGAGCTGCTCAGAAGCTAAATTTAATGATTTGCTTTGACATCATATTCCTCCCCAGCTTTGGCTCTCTAACAGGGACACATCTTTGTTCAGAAATCACAGAATGAAGTTCACAGCTAAACCCCTTTCCCTCCATATTCCAACTTCATCCATAACAACCACCTTTATGCAGGGAAAAAGCAGATTAATTTGTTCATTCCCCTGTTCAAAGCTTGTCACTTTTTCATCCTCTAAGTCTGTATATTGCATCCTTTTAAATTTTTTTTTCCCCACTAAGCATCTTCTATCCTGGATCTCCTTCAGACTGTGACAAGTCAATCCAAATAGCTGCTTGTATGAAGTATTACATGTTCCAGAGTTCTGTGAATAATTCCAACCCTGCCAGCTGTGTTGGGGGGGTTTTAATTTAATTTTGGGGTTTTAGTATCTATTATCTATAGTATCGCTGAGGTAAGTAATAGTTAAATATTTGTAGATCAGTGTTTCTCAAACCAAATCATCAACCCAAAGAATTCAAAGGGAGTCTCAGTGAAGGGTGGGAGAGAACAATGTTAGCAGTACCATCATTCTTCCAGCACAAGAGAATAAGAAGTGGCTGTAACTACTGACAAGTATTTTCAACAGCCAGAATTGCCAGGATGGGGCTCTGAGCAACCTCGTCTAGTTTAAAGACGTTCCTGTTCAAGGCAGGGGGCTGGACTAGATGGCTTTTAAAGGTCCCTTCCAGCCCAAACTACTCTACGATTCTATGATTTCCAAATCATATACCATGGTTTTCATCACCAAAGCTGGTCAAGAAAGGTCTGATATCTTGCCTGAAGTTTCCCTGTCACCAAAGAAATCACGGCTGCATCTAGTAATTTTCCAGTCCAGAACTATTTTAGATCATTGAAATGTGGCCAGGCTTAGACATATTTAAAAGTGTATTGGCGTGATTAAGAATACTGCAAAGATCACAGTAGGAGCAAAGTGATAATGCACCCTTAGATAAGAAGCCCCTTCCAGTGTGTCTGTATCAGTTGGCAAGCTCACTGCACCCAAGCAAAAGCCCAGACTGAGACACACTCACTTCCAAGCTCTCCAATCCCCCCCTCCAGCTTCTTATGCACAACATATTGCATGTATTGCAAGTGTTCCCAACCCCCTCCATTTGCGAAGAAAAACTGGATCTACTGATGTAAGAAAAGAACCCTTATAGCAGAAGACATTGTCTAATCAGCTACTGCGTGACATCCACTATTCCCGCTGTGTCTTCTGCAGAGACCAACAACAGCTCCACACATTTTCTCGCTAACTGACCTCTCTTGGCTAAAGCTATTGCTTGCTATTACCTCTGGCTATAACCTCCCTGGAAATGCACCTGCATACAAGTCCCAGGGAAAGCATTGGGACAAAACTTCCTCAAATTATAGTTACTCATCTCCTTAAGACCAGTAGAGCTGGCAGAAGTGGTTTTTATCTCACAAACTGGGCCTCCAGTCTGACAGTGCTGTGGACAGCAGTTGTTACCTTAGCCTGATATGTCTGCTCCAGCTCCATCTTATACAGTTTGACTTGTTCATTGTGTTGACTTCGCAGATCCTCCAGAGCCTGAGTCATTTTGGATTCATACTCCTGTTGGCGGCTTGTGTCCACCTCAATCAAACGATGTTCATGTCGTTTTCTTGTTTCCCTTATTTCCTACACACACACAAAAGAAGAGGGACAGATTCCCACACTAAGGTAAACAGTACAAGCAGTTACATTCAATTAACTACTGCAGTACTAACTATTTAGTGTAATGGAGCTACAGTACTACAGGCATTTAACTCTGGGAATTGCTGCATGCACTAACAGATTCAAGTTACTGTTCTCATTTGTCAAGATGTAATTCTTAAAAGTGATGCAACTTAAAACTAGCTTCAAAAATACCAATATACTGACTAAGTAAGGAGATGTTTTATGCTACAAAAGTCAAAATGGGGGGAAGGGAGGTGAAAAAATAATTGATTTTTACATAGCAAAGAGATTCCATATGCTGCACTACAAACCGTGTCCTTCTCAATATACATCCTGACATTACAATAGTGGTCTGCAAGGAATCAGATGAAAATGAACACCTTTTGTGAACATTGTATATATTAAAAAAATCATTACAGTAAAAAACTGCATCTTCAAATTTCACTCGTAAATGCATGCGGATCTCATCTATGTTCTATATATTTGATGATCTCTTCTTATTAGATTTTGACTACAGTATTAATAAAGCAGCAATCCAAGCAATCCTGAAGACATAATTTTTTATGATCAGAGTTTGCACTAAGAAATTTTCATTTTTAGAAATGTATGAGTTTTCTGTGCTTAAGAACACTAGTTGCTAACTAGTAAGGTAAGGCTTACTCATGCACTTACTCATGCAGCGACCTGGCCAGGCCTGAATGTGTGGTATGAGAAAAACAATTTCTTCCTTCAGGGCGCGACAAACAACCAAGGAGTGGTTCTGAGTACTTCGAGGAGGCCTGAAGTTAGCAGCAGGGCCATAAGGAACAATAGCAAGTGAAGCAAGGCTCAATTTTGCTAGACTGGAGTCATAGCAGGCTAACACATATTCAAAGCAACTTAACTAGTTGCTTTGCAGAAATGCTCTACATCTAAAAATAGATCCCCAGAAACATGTCCTTTTATTAGCAGCAATGTGCTCTGAAGTGATATGGAAGAAGCTTTTCTTTCTGTGGTTAATTTTTACACCAAGAAAACTTGCAAGCAGCAGTCTCTCAGTAACTGTAGGCAATGACAGCTCAGAAGCTGAAGGAATGTCATGGGGGACTACAAAGGATCAGGTGAAGGGCTGAGCTGATCCAGCAGTTCAACACCACTAGAATAAGCAGGCCTCACTTGGCCACACTCCCAGTCACAATGTCTCAATTCTAATGGAGATTTGGACCCTTCAGTGAACCAAATAAATTCACTAACATAAAGGAAATAAATTTCTTTATTGCTTCGTGTGTTGAGTTGGTGCATACAAGAATCAAAGAGCTTTCAGGGGTGGCTAAAGAACACACCCCTGAGCACAGCAAGCTTTCGAATTAGCTTCTGCTGTCTCATTTAGCTTCACCTCCAATCAATAGCAACACATTCTCCCCAAGAAGAAAAGTTATTTTAAGGTCCTACAACCAAACAAGGATCTGTCACTGCAGTCAGTGTACAAATCCAACCACTCCAGGGCATGGAAGTGAGAAAATGGTCAGTACATCTCAAGGTGATCTCCCTGGTTGGTTTCTTTGCCCTGTTCCAGCCCCTGTCCCCTGTCCTTAGCCACACACCCCTGTCCCATCCCTTAAACCAGTCTGAGCACTCATTTGGATTCTGTGGTAAAATAGTCACTAAGCAGTCAAAAATTAAACTCAACCAAAAAAACTTCAGTATCTTTCTAGTTTATCTGGTTGAAATGGTGAGGTGAGCAGTGAGCCAAGCATCACAGCTGGAGTAGGTGAGATGAACAGTGGAGGCATGTGGCGACTGCTCAGCAGCCACTCAATGAGCTTGCAGAACCACCACAGAATAAACAGATGTAACACTTTGCATCCGGTACAGAGGGAAAGTCATGCTTCCCTTTCCCAATTCCCACTATTAAAAATTTTGGTCTTCACTAGAACAATTCACTTAACAGGCAGAAAACTACCTCTGCAATAATCAAGGCAGTTGCATACTGTTCTAGTCAATAAAAACAGGTTATAATCAGGTCCATTAACCAAAGCTGGTGTAAGTAAAGAGCAGGGCCATGCAACCAGGTCCAGAGAGATGGAACAAGATTTTCCCTTTCCCACAGCAGTCAGCTGGCTCCATGAGTTCACCTGGCTATGGAACAATAGTCTTGTCAACTGGCTCTCATACTGACTCCACTACTGATCTACCATGTAAAAAGGTGTAAAACCTTCACCTATTTTATTACTCAACCCATTTACAGAAAGGATAATACTGATTTTCTCTACCTGGACTAGTTAGTAGTTGCTCATAGTCAATTTGATCAAAAGCTACATTAACTTTGGACAGTGGTAAGATTATTAGATTGATATTACCTCCTCAAATACATTCTTCCTGAAATCCAGATCCTCTTGCAAACTCTGGCACCGATTTTCCAGGTCCACACGCATGAGTGTCTCCTTCTCCAACTGCTTCTTTGCCACAGCGTGACCATCTTCAGCCTAGTAAAGAATTTTAAAGATAATTTTGTCTGGATTCCTATCTTCCATCCATAAACATTTACGGTCTTCACCTGATGTCTTTGGACCAGTTACTCACAATAACAAATCTAATGCCAAGCCACTGATTTAAAGAAAACCAACCCACACCACCACCAGAAAGAAACACAATAAAGAAACAAAAGCCCCAGAAAAAAACAAACAAGCGTGTGTGTGTGTGTGTGTGTGTGTGTGTGTGTGTGTGTGTGTTAATTGATATTTAAACCAAGCTTATATGTTTGCATACCAGCTATTTAAAATGTAGGATTAGTTCAATACATTCGGATACAGGAGGCAAGGATTATTAATTCCTCAAGCACGATATGTTGCACTTTCTTTTTCTTGCTAGCATGGTCCCACTGGGTACTCCAGCACAAGTGTAAAATTATGCAGGACCTTACAAAGGACAACATTTAATAACCCAACATACAGAAACATCAGAAATTTTTAAATAAAAGCTTCTGATGAGCAAAATATCTAAAACACTGTGTTGCTTTGGTTGTTTTACATAGATTTCTTACAACTTAGTTTTGTATCCAAGAGGGGCAGCCAAAGGTTCAGCAGTAAGCAATGTGGGTCACTGATGTTCAGACTATAAACTAACTGCAAAGAAAAAAGGGAATTTATGCTACACAGCCTGTCCTATGCTGAAGCAAGAGAGCATTCCCTACCATACCTTAGCAAGCTGGGCACGCAGATCAGCCACCTCTGCTTCCAGACTGCGTTTCTCGTTCAGGACAGTACTGAGTTCTGCTTCACTTCTGTGGAAGAGAACTTCCAGATCTTTGATGCGACCCTGAGCCACAGACAAATCTGCATCTTTCTTCTTGTAGCTGGAAAAACCAAAGTATGTTATATATGGGTGCACATCCATCCTGAGAGTGTCCTGGTTGCAGCTACAGGTATTTTGTTATCAGGCACCTTTTATCAAACCCAGCTCACCACTATATGGCTCCTGCAGTAACCTGCAAATGCTGCTGATCATTGACCTGGAACACCCCCAAAATGTGCAGCTGGTACTATGTTCTGTAAATGCATGGCACAATAAAAAACATGTCATGGACAGACAAGCGAAAAACAAGAAGGCAACTCTGGCAGCTAAGAGATGGTAATACACACAAGATGTAAACAGTACTTTTTCATATGGCAGCTACACAGCTGGTATCTTTTACTTTGGAGTACAGCCCATGAAGCAAAGTACATGCAATGGCCAAAGAGGCCTGAGCATCCCCAGAGTTTTATATCTGATGTGGTCAAGCGTATTCCTCATGATGTATTCCCACAAAAAGTAGTAAAATAAAATAATCCACTATGGAAATGTGGTGACCTTTCAGGAATAAACCAGTATTTCTTCAGCAGTATTCATTACGAGCAAAGCACATCCGAGTGCTTTAAATATCATTATTTGAGCTGTTATATCCAACTTGAAGATATGATCAAGGTAATCTTCCTTCTGCCCACCAAGTAATTAATCATTCTTTTCACCTAACATAGTGACTTTCTGCAGCTTTTCTCAGCGCGTATCATCATGTTATTTAAAAACAGTTCTGTTATGTGCTGTAATTCTTCCTTGTTGCTGCTTAAGCTCCTTGTTCTAGTCTCACACCACATGGGATGGAGGGAACAGTTTTTATATTTTTTTCTCTTAAGTCATCGCAGACTTTCCTCACACTTCTAATCTATAGATCTGTAATTTGCACCTGTGGTCCATGAGCTGCTTTTAAGGGCCCACAGAAATAACTTTGAAGAGAATTCCTGCTACATATAGGCTTTTAAAAGCTCTGTATTCAATCTGCAACTCCAAACATGGGAAAAAACCATTATGTTTGCAAAGAGAAAAAAAAGAGCTGAAAACCACTGTTCTAGACTAATACAAACCTTGCTGCCCAGCCCAGATCCTGAAGCTTGGTTCCCAAACTCCTCATCACTTGTACCGTCTTCTTGAATTTCTGTTTTGCCTGAATTGGCCAGAATTACTTTACAAAAATTCTCCATTATGGGGTATTGGTGTGCCCTACATACAGTATTTCTTTACATGGTTCAGCATGATGTGCATCTTTTTCTAAGTTGGCATCTTTATTTTGTGATGCATTCAGCTTGTGTTTTCTCTCTGCATTTCGTAGTGTAGATCTCGGAATTTGTTTTCATTTAACTGTAACCAATTTTTCTTATCATTGGTCCAATCTGTCACTGTGAATTCTGTTCTGCAACATATGTGCAGCGTCTTCAAACTCAGCAGCCTGCTGGAGGCACAGACAAAACATGGCTTCTACTTCAAAGACAGTTATTTAGCAGTTATCAGAAGGTCACAAGCACTATGTTACACATGTGTTGTAAAACAAGCCACTGTGCCTGTGTCACAACCAATCAGACCTGGGAGCCTTCCGCCTGTGCAGCACCCAAAGAGCAAATGCCACTTCACTCCACGCATGAACAGCAGCATGTGCTCACACAGCCTCCTGCTTCCTCCCACCTGCAGAAGCCAGGCAGCAAGCAAGTGCTTCCAGGGATGGGAATGAATAGAAGGGCTTGATGTACAGCTTGATAAAGAACCGTAGAGAATTGTTGACGGTGATAAGTAACTTCGGCCCCCTCAAGGACACTGACAACATAGCAAGCCATTTTAGTTTTTATTTTCACTTATAATTTCAGCCCGGTTTATTGCCTTCATGCAAAAATGTGACAGAGGTTTTACAAACGTACAGCTGCTTTTGGGGGGATCTCTGAGATTTTAGGAGTTCCCACAAACAGTCAATCCACCTGGTGAGATATGTCAATGCTTCAAGGAACACCAAGTTAGGGTAATCCTTGAGAGCTCTTTTTTTCCATAAAGAGCCAAGTTTGCTCAAGGGAAATGTTTCAGTGACCACAGAATCACAGTGTTGTTTGGGTTGGAAGGGAGCTTAAAGCCCATCTTGTTCCAACCCTGTCATGCTCCAAGCCCCGTCCAACGTGCCCTTGAAAACTTCCAAGAATGGGGCAGCCCAGCTGCTCTGGGCAACCCATTCCAGGCCTTCACCACCCTCACAGGGAAGAATTTGTTCCTAATATCAAATCTAAACCTACTGTCTTTCAGTCTGAAGTCATGCCCTGCTGTCCTGTCCCTACATGTGGGGGAGGTAGCAGGCAGAGGAAGCCACAGCATGACATTGCCCCCACTCAGGGCTGGGAGCATGCAGCTCCAGCAGAAAACTGCTAAAACAAGCAGAATGATGGCACCTGACAGATACTGACCTTCAGATCTGGCCTGACCTGGGGAAAAGTGACGCTGGTAAAGATATGAACAGACACTTCATGAACAACAGGAGACTTTCCTTAACCATGCCATCAGAGTAACCTCTGCTATCAACAAAAGGACCTTATTCACTTCACCAGGTCTGGTTCAACAGTCTTGTGGGAGGGTGGTGTTCTACCCAAGCAGAAGTGTTCTGCACCTCACCAGTAAATTAGTTGTTCCCATCCATACCTCCTCCACTTATCCCCTCCCTCCAGTAGTCAAAAGTTTTGTCAAACAGCTGAAGATGAAAACACAAACACTGGAAGCCATTACACAGCATATAGGATAGAACCATACATGCTACAGAATGATATGAGAATGACTATTTTTACAACAATATTTTAATTCTAGATTTAAAAATATGTCCCTACTCCCGCTACAAATATCTTCAAACTAAAAGTTAAGCTGTTCCTTACATCATATAAATGGTGTTCGAACATCCTAAAGATATTTAACTTTTTATGAAGTGAAACTACCCGACTGCTTTATAAACCTAGTTATGAACTTGGTTCAAAAAAAAGAATTTTACATTCGTGAGTTGCATTCAAGTACAAATAATACATAGATGTATGTATTGTAGATGTTGTAAAATACACAGAATCACAAAATGGATGGAAGGGACCTTAAATCTCATCTTGTTTCACCCCTCCCGTGGGCAGGGACACCTTCCATTAGACCAGGTTGGCTCCAAGCCCCATCCAGTCTGGCCTTGAACACTTCCACACAGATGGGGCAGCCAAAGCTTCTCTCAGGGCAACCTGTTCAAGTGGCTGGATATTACGTTCTTCTCCCTGAGGGTGCTGGGGCATTGAACAGGCTCACCAGGGAATGATCACAGCCCCAAGGCCTCCAGAGCTCAAGAAGAGTTTGGACAAGACCTTCAGGCATAGGGTGGGATTTTGGGGTGTCTGTGCATGGCCAGGAGTTGATTTGATGGTTTTTGTGGGTCCATTCTAGCTCAGGATATGCCATGATTCTACGATTGAGTGCCTCACCACCCTCACATGGAAGAATTTCTTTCCAATATCCCATCTAATGCTGCCCTACGTCAGTATGAAGCCATTCACCCTTGTCCTACCACTACTGCCTTGTCCCAAGTCCCTCTCCCTCTCTTGGAGCCCCTTCAGGCACTAGAAGGGGCTCTGAGTTCTCCCTGGAACCTTCTCTCCCCCAGCTCTCCCAGTCTGGCTCCAGAGCAGAGGGCCTTCAGCCCTCAGAACACCAGAACATGTGGCCTCCTCTGGACTCACTCCAGCAGCTCCACATTATTCTGATGTTGGGTCCTCAGAACAGAATGCAGTACTCCAAGTGGGCTTGAGGGGGCAAATCACCTCCCTTGACCTTCTGGCCACACTTCTTTTGATGCAGCACAGGATATGATCAGCTTTCAGGGCTGCAAGTGCACATTATTAGCTCAAATTCAGTTTTTCATCCATTGGTACTTATTTCTCCTCAGGGCTGCTCTTGATCCACTCTCTACACAGCCTGTGTCTGTGATGGGAATGACCCAATACATATGCAGAACCCTACACTTGGCCTTGTTGAACTTCTGTTGGAGGTTGGAATTTTCCCCATTAGAAGTTCTGGGGAGGAACTGAGAAACTGGGTGCTTGAACAGGGCGGGGGGAGGGGCAGAACCATCGGGACAGTAGGGGCCGGTAAAAAGCGGGTCTGGGGGCAGCTGCCGTCCGGCTTGCCTGGGTGGCATCGCAGCAGGACCGGCTGCTGTCGCTTGCTACAGGAATAGCTCGCCGGCCTTGGGAGACGGACCGGCCTCTGCTCGTGCTCTCGGGGGAAATCCTGCCTCTTCTCTCTGCCCTGCCTGGAGCCGGGTCGCCGTTATCCCGCCCTCCCGTTGTTTCTTCGGCGCTGCTCTGGGCTCCCTGCACGCCCGGCCGGCACCCCCCGCAGTTCCAGCTGCTGCATCTCGCCCACCAGCCCGGGATTTTCTCTCCAGCTCATCCCTGCTGTTCCAGCCGGCTGCTCCTGGGAGTCCTGCTGGAGGCACCGGGCCAGCTGCCCCGGAGTTTTCGTAGAGCGGCGTTTCTCCTCCATTTTCCCTCCCGCCTCGGCCCCGCCGCCATCAGCGCGTGTTTGCCGAGCCCGCGCCGGAGCGCCCCCTGCAGCCGCGGGGGGAGCACCGCACCTGCCCTGCACATCGGGAGCTGCAGCGCCCCTGCCGGCTGTGCCCGGAACTGCACCGAAGGGAAAGTGCCGCCGCCCAGAGGCTGTCACTGGGTCTGGGTCTGTTTGGGTATAACACCGGTGTTACTGTTGTGTGTTTGTTTTTTATATATATATGTGTATATCAGTAAAGAACTGCTGTTCTTACCCCCACCTCTCTGCCTGAGAGCCTCTTAATTCCACAATTCTAATAATCCAGAGGGAGGGGGCTTTACATTCTCCATTCCAAGGGAGGTCTTGCGGCCTTCCCTAGCAGACACTGTCTTGTAAACCAAGACAACTTCATAAGGTTCACACAGGCCCATGTCTCCAGCCTGTCCTGATCTCTTTAGATGTCATCCCTTCTCTTCAGTGCATCAACTACACCACACATGTTTTGGTCGGTTGTTCTTTCTTGTTAGAAGGAAGTGCTTCCTGCCCCTTGCCCCCCTCATGCCCTAGCTTCACATTCAGTTTCAGGGCACTCTGGGAGTTGTACGGAGATGATGAGCTGGTGGCTTCTGAGATAATAGGAGCCAACAGGGAAACACACGTGAAATACCTCCAAGAAATTAAGAGGCATTCATCTAAGAAGATGATACAGCCGACAGTCCAGCCATTTCTCTATACCAATGCATGCAGAGTGGGCAATAAATAGGAGGAGCTGGAAGCCACTGTGCTGCTGGAAAGCTGCAACCCAGTTGCTGGTGAAACTAGGTGGGATGAATCTCATGACTGGACTTCAACTATCAACAGCTACAGGCTGGGATAGTTGGGGAAGGAGGGGTGGAGGGGTTGCCCTCCCCAAGAAGTGGATTGAATGTGAAGGGCTGTCTCTAAAGAACAGCCATAAGCATTTTGAAAGCCTATGGGTAAGAATCAGAGACCGAGACAACAATGGGAACCCTTGTGGTTGGCATCTACTCCTGGCTGAATAATCAAGTGGAGCCTTTTTGCTCCAGCTACAGGAGGCATTGCACTCATAGACTCATCCTGCTGAGGGACCTTAACCATCCCAGCATCTGCTGGAAAACTAGCAGGGTGAGCTGTAGGCAACCAAGGAGGCTGTCAGAGAGCACTGAGGATAGCTTGTCAAGCCAGGTAATAAACAGCTCTACCAGATGGGATGGGATGCTGGACCTGATGGTCACCAATTCAAATGAGCCAATCAGTGATGTCAAGACAGGAGGCAGCCAGGGTTGCAGTGATCATGTGCAGTCCAGGAGTCTGCAGTCCTGAGAGACATGGGTCAAGTGAAGAGTAATGAAGAATGAATTTTAGGAAAGCAAACTGCCTACTGTTCAAGGAGTTGGTCAGTAGCACCCCCTGGGAAACTGCCCTCAGGGGCAAGGGAGAAGATCTTTTAGGAAATTTTCTAGAGCACAAGAGCTCTTGGTCTTCAGGACTGGAAGGCAAGAGAACAGCATGGATGAGTTGAGACCAGCAGGTGAAACTAAAAGGCCAGAAGATAATGAAGAGGCAGTATTAGTATGGGCTAGTATCCTAGCAAGAGTATGGAGACATTGCCTGGTTGTACAGGGATAGGGTCAGTAAGGCCAAGGTGCAGCTGAAGTTGAACTTGGCAAGGGACACCAAGAATAACAAGATCTTCTGCAGGTACATTAGTCAGAAAAGGAAGGTCAAAGCAAGTGTACTTCTTCAATGAACAAGACTGGCAAAGTGGTAATAACAGACAAGAAGAAGGTTGACGTACTCAACAACTATTTTGCCTCAGCCGTCAATGGCAACCTTTCCAGTAGAGGGACCACAAAACAGGAACTGGCAAGGCAAAATGGTTCACACTAAAAGAGAAGGTTAGGTTTGTGACCACCTGAGAAACCTGAATATATCTAAGTCTATGGGACCTGACAAGATGCACCCCAGAGTCCTGAGAAATTGGCTGTTGTAGCTGCCAAGCCACTCTCCATGACATTTGATAACTCATGGCAGTCAGGTGAAGGTGCAGGTAAAAGGGAAACATTGCACCTGTTTTTCCAAAGGGTGGGAAGGAGGACTTCAGGAGTTACTGACCTGCCAGCCACATCTCTGTACCTGGGAACATCATGGAACAGATCCTCCCAGAAGCTCTGCAAAGGCATATGGAGCACATGGAAGTGATTCAAGACATCCAGTACAGCTTCTCCAAGTTCTGCTTGACCAACCTAGCAGCCTTTCCTTGCCCACTGATGGAGTCACTTCATCGTGGAAGGACTATGAATATTGTCTGCCTGGACTTCTGTAAGACCTTTGATAAAGTCCCCCCCACAACATCCTTCTCTGATAATTGCACACGTAAAATTAGACAAAGGCATCGGTGAAGAAAAGTAGTGGGCATATGCATAAACATAAAGAATTTGAAAACTCAGAGTCAATTTGGCTTTTGTAAAGGGAGGCAAGGAGCGTATGCAGGGGTAGGAACCCTGCACAGAAGGGTTCTGAGAGGGCCTTACTTCACCTCTGCCCAAAGAGGCCACAGCAAATTTTGTTACCACAAAACACTTCTGAGTTCTGTAGCACTCCTGCCACTCACTGGGGTCTTGGGAGACATCTCTGAGTTTGATGAAAAATACTATCTGGAGCGTACCCTTCTTCACACATCAGCAGCTCAGAAGCACTCAAAAATGCAACTGTGTTTAAGAAATTATTCATAAATAAAATACAGAACAAGACTTTGAACACTGTTATGGTACAATAGCATCTTGAATACTGGCTGAAGTTCCAATTCTGCAGCTTTCCTTCCCAAAAGGATACACTAAAACAGGAAAAATGACAAAGAGAATAAAATGTTGATTGAAAGCACAAAGAAGCTTTAGGAGTAGAAGCAATCAAGCAGTAAGATATTTCCACTTGAAAAAAGAGATCATTAAAGAGAAAATCTTAGGAGACATGAAGGAGAATACAAAAATAAAGGAATAAATGAACAAATGAAACTGGGCAGGTAGATTGAACAACATGTTTAGACAATATGTAGGTAAACTCAGAATCCCCTTGCTCTGTCTAAGAACTCCACAAACAGCTGGTCTCAGAATACTGGTCACACTATGAAATGCAAACCCATCATGGCTATTATACAGAATCCAGCTGAACATCAGGAAGTCCCTTAGCTGAAGAGAATTGCTGAAGACTGGAAGAGTATTCCAGAGAACTGTTGCTATGCATATTACATTCTTCTCTAGACAGATGGCTTTTAACAGAGATCGATTAACAGGCTAAGTAGACTTTTGGTCCAATCCAATCCAAACTACTCTAGAAAAAGCCTTGGGATGCTTCTTGTTGACTCACTAGGGAAAGTTATATCCAATTATCTCAAACACCAAAAATCCTCCAGAAAATGTTACAACATGGGTAACAGTAAGAGAAAAAAGTCTAAACTAAACAAATATGTGCCCCAGAATCCAAACCCTGGGAGTTGAATTTGCACTCACATGGAACCCTGGGGTAGTGTTATCTGTCAGTATCTGAACAAGGTACAGAAAGACATAAGCAGAAGTGCTTCCTCTGAAGCCCATTACACCGACAGAAAAATCTTGTTCTCTCCTAGACCACAGGGCATGTCCTAAATCCTTGTGTCCCACCCAAGGCTCTTGATGCAGGTTGGTCAGCTGCTTCACAAGTTGAAATTGTGTGAGTAGACAGCCCCAGAAAGGAACTAAAAGCAGGGTAAGCCTCAGGCTCCTTTGGGCACAAACTAGGCCTGATGTTACCACCTCCACTACTGTTACCACCTCCTGTTAACTACACCCTGTGGCTTCCCTGGAGTATCTTCAGTGCCTTCAGGGCTTTCCATGCTCATAAACCCAGGCTTTGGGAGAAAAAAAAGAAATCGGGAATCTGCTCTTAAACCAGGAGGTTGACTGTGATCCTATGCCTTGAGGGAAGTCTGTTATCTCCTGTCCAGCAGCCCAACCTATTCCAAGCAAACAACAGAATGGCAGTGTTTCGGATCCCTCCTGGCCAGACTGTGCTGGCATCCTTAAATCTCTCCTCTGTTATGAGCTTGAAAGAGAGACAGAGGTAATAGTAGTGAATATAAAATTATGCAATAACCTACTCTTCCAGTACACAGTTCTCAAAGTAAGTTGGGTCTGAGAGAAACATCATCTGACTGTTAGCATAGACAGGGAAGCTTCAGTAATGAGCTAAATGTCAAGTTAACACTGCAAATCAAAGAAAAAATTGAACGTTGCACTTGCAAGAGTCATATTTAAAATCTGGCCACATCACAAGCTACATACTCCACGAACACTCCAAGTACATTACAAGCATCTCAATGGACTGGAAGGAATTCAGTAGAAGAAACTCTGAAGCTGAAGAAGAATTCAACTCTACTGCTATGAACTGTAAACACAGAGAGAAACCCAGAAAACCAGGTATTTTTTCCTCATCTATCGCAGAAGAGAAGCAAACAAAAAGTTGAAATTAGTTTGGCAGAATTGGTCATTGAAGTGACTGCTAAGGGGCAACTCAGTTGTCCAGACAACAGATGAGGGAGGTGATCCAAGGGAAAACACCATCTCCATA
Source organism: Promerops cafer (assembly GCA_013398275.1). NCBI lineage: Eukaryota > Metazoa > Chordata > Aves > Passeriformes > Nectariniidae > Promerops > Promerops cafer. The sequence continues at coordinate 186,533 of VZSE01012165.1, forward strand.
AATTTACATGCACAATTTTCTACAACAAGGTATTTGTAAAATCTCTTAGGGCTATCAAAAGTCTAAAGAACAGGAATCAACTGGATTCTCCTTACCTGCCAAGTGAAGATACTTCTTATAAGGATGTTAATCAAAACAGAGAAATACCATCTTGCAGAAAACGAGAGGTGAACCAAATTCCCAGTTACTACTGTTGCTCTACCTGATATCACGAGATGAGAGAGACAACCTTAAAGCCCATATGATGCTAACTGCCATACAAAACATACTATCCAAAATAAATGCCAAGACTGCTGGCCTGAGGCTTTGAAGAAGAAAAACAGTCCCAACAGGAACATCCAGTAGGGCTGGGTGGGATTCACCTCACTGCACTTCAGGGGTTTTATGGCTGACCTAGTTACCAGATGGGTTTTTCATGGTTAACAAAAGCTGAGCTAACCAAGTCCACAAAGACCAGCGCACAGCTTGCCTGACCACACGCAAGCCTGTGGTATTGGCTGTGCTTCGATAGGCTTTACACCGACTCACTCAAATGCAGATGCTTCTGCTATCTTACACTATCGCTACTTCATATCTGGACAGTTGTTTTAGGGCAAATTCCAAAAATATCTCTGATGGCTGACTTTAAAAAGAGGGCCCAATAGAGAAAATGAGTATCCAGTGATATAGCAAAATTTATGATAAAGTATTTCATGTTTTCTCTGTAAATCAACTAGCTAGTCAGAAAAAAAAAGACAAGGGAGGGAAACACTTAACTCCTTTTATAACCACTTAGCTGCAAATGAAGAGATGAGAGACTTACAGTAGTCCTTGGCACTGCTACATTAAAACCTGTTTTATGGCCAACAACATTGATAAACAGGTGATGTACATAATGACCCGCTCAGGAAAAATCTGTAATCCCCTAAGCTTATATATTAAAGAGGTACCAAAATTCAATTAGAAGCAAAAATTGATTTTTCCACCACATATATTAATTTTAAAATGAAGTTTCTACTGCTAAACAGTATTTGATTACAAATAATTCCCATGGGTATTGAAATAATGGATTCTACCTGGCTTTAGAAACGAGTTTATTATGCCAATTCTCTGTGATGCAAACTAAACACCAGTTTTAAAAAATTTAGTCAGTAGAAGGTCTTCTCCCAGTAGGTCTACATTGTAGCTTCACGTCTTTTCAAGGCAACACTGCTTCCATATTCCCAAACTGCTCAGGGCCAACCATTTCCCTTTTCTCCAATTTCTCCCATCAGTCATACAGTGAACCAGACAATAAAAATCATTAATTAACCCTCCTTGGATGGATCAATTTTAATCTCGATTTCTTTCTCAATCCAGTTTACCAAGCAGCTGCACACATGCGTGTTCACGTAAGGGGAGGTACGACAGGACAAAGCAGGCACAGCCATTTGTTTGAGCCTCACATCACATGACATTCATCTTACATTTACAGATACACTTGTGTATATACTGCTGGAATTATGTGCTCTGATCAGCTGTACCAACAAGCTGAAGGATTTTCCCTCTGACAAGTCTGTATCTTCTCACGCATCTGCTTCCAAAAGGCGTTTTAAGAAGCATCATTAGTATCATATCCACAGCAAATATTGCCCATGCTAATAAAAGAAAAAAAACTGAATACTCGTCTTACCTTTTATTGAACTCCTCAAGTTCTGCTCTCAATTTTCCTATTTCAATTTGTAATCTAGCCCTCTCTTTGGCAGTTTCATCCAGAACTCTTCGAGCATCAGCCAGTTCAGACTCATAGAGACTCTTGATTCCACTCACCTAAGGGGAAAAAAAAAGTGTTTGGGTATGAGAACATCACAACTATCAAAGAACTGAAACATAGGACCAGGTTACACACAAGTTTCTTTGAAAAAGGGTGTATGATATGATTTCTGTCATTTGAGAACATTATACACTGAACATTTCCAATTAACGAGCAACCCAAAGATGTAGTTTTTATTACCACTGTGACAAAACATACTACATTTGAAATGTGCAAACCTTCCCAATAGATAAACTGAACTAGATCAGTGTACCCTACAATCATAACTTCAATTATTTGCCCTTATTCCCAAAACTGCTGCTTTGGGAGATTTTTTTTTTTAAACACTTGAAAACATTTTGTGGAATACAAGCCCAAGGGCCCATTTTCACTCTGCTGTTCTCCTACTACAAAGCTACAAAGAATCTGAAACCAGATGTGTGGCAGTGGGTCCCCCTCTCCATGGTTCATCCCTGCCACTCCTGGGTTTTGGTTTCACCCTAGGTCCTCCCCTCCCTAGTCCTGCTGTCAGTCACCCCCTGGACACACTTGTTACTTCATATACATAATGTCAATCTCACCTGGTTCCTACCCCTAGTTCCAGAGAATTCCCTGTGCCTCGGTGTCCCGTTGGTCTAAGTGACCCTTTCCACTCCCCATGCCCTTCCTATAGGATGCTAGATCATGGGTTTCACCTTTCTCCCCTCCCCACTGTATCCTGATTGGTAAAGAATTGTAACTTCCCTAGGTTTAAATGTAAAGAGCGGGCTCCGCTCGCTCGCTCTCCTTGTTCATGCCCTGGCTTGGGGCACTAAACCTGAGAAACTGAACCAGAGGGAGCCTTCTCTCAGTTCTTGCCTTGAAACCTCGACACCTTAACATCTACAGCCTTAGAGAAACAGCTCTGAACTGCACCAGTTCCCGAGACTGCAGGCAGACCTGGAACAGCTTTTGGCACCAAGCCGGTAGCAGAGCTAGCTGGGGAGTTCTACCGGCACAGTGTCACAGATGAACTACAGAAATGTGAACTATTCAGAAATGAGCTTCCACTCTTGTTCTCTATCTCAGAGAATAAAGAACTACAGACTTCTCCCAGTCCCAAAATAATCTATCATATAATCAGCGATACAGACTGCATGAGGCACCTCAAAGTCTTCTATACCTTTATACTTTTTAGAAGGCAAGATTATTTGAAAGTTATATCAGATAGCTAAAATGTACAGACCATGTAAGATCGCTGCTTTTGCTTCTGTGAAAGGATACCAGAACACCTTTAATAGACTCATAGAATATGCCGAGTTAGACCTGTTAGGAGCATTGAGTCCAACTCCTGGCCCTGCACAGGGCACCTCAACAATCCTACACTGCCTGAGAGTCTTGCCCAAATGCTCCTTGAGCTCTGGCAGCCTTGGTGTTGTGAGCACTTCCGTGGGGAGCCTGTCCAGTGCCCAACCACCTCCTGGAAAAAAGCCTTCTGTTATATTATCCAAGCTAAACCTCCCCTGACTCAGTTTCATGCTGTTCCCGCAAGCTCTGTCAATGGTCACGAGAGTGTACAGACTGGTACCTGCCCCTCAGCCACCCCTCATGAGGAGGCTGAAGACTGCATTGAGGTCTCCCCTCAGTCTCCCCTTCTCCAGGCTGAACAAACCAAGTGCCCTTAGCAGCTCCTAATACAGCTTCCCCTCTAGACCCTTCCCCATCCTTGTGGCCCTTCTTTGGACATTCTCTATTAGCTTAATGTCTTTTTTACACTGTGGTGCCCAAAACTTCCCCCCAGAACTCAAGGTGAGGCTACCCCAGTGCAGAGCAGAGAGACACAATCCCGTCCGTTGCCCAGTTGGCCTGATGTCCCCCCAGGATATGGTTGGCCCTCCTGGCTCCAGGGCACTGCTGACTCAGATCCAACTTGCCATCAACCAGAACCCCCAGGTCCCTTTCTGTAGCCCCTCTTCAGCTTGTCATTCCGCAGTCCATCCACATAACCACGGCTGCCCCATCCCAGGGGCAGCATTTGGCACTTGTCCTCATTAAACTTCACATGGTTGGTGATTTCCCATCTCTCCGATTTGTCAGCATTTCTCTGGAAGGCCTCTCTACCCTTGCAGCTGCTGACAGCTCCTCCCAATTTAGTGTCATTGGCAAACTTTCTTAGTATTCCTTTGAGTCCTGCATCCAAGGGTCATTGATGAAGATGTTGATGGGCTGAGGTTGGAGACCCATGGAACTCCACTTTTGACCAATGTCAACCCGATGGTCCCCCATCACTATAACCCATTGTGCCCAACTCTTGAGCCAGTTGCTCACCCATCATGTGACAGGGTTATCCAGCTGTATGCTGGACATTTAGTCACGTGGATCCTGTCTCTCTGAAGCTGTTGTGAATCCTGAAAGACAGTTTGATGGTCACAGAATCACAGAATGAGCTGCGTTTGAAAAGACCTTAAAGCCCATCGCATTCTACCCCCCACCATATGCAGGGTCACCTTCCACTATCCCAGATTGTTCCAAGCCTCAGTCTGGCCTGAACACTTCCAGGGATGGCGCAGCCACAACTTCTCTGAACAGAGCAGAGATGCAGAATCCCCCCCCTCCCCTGCTGCCCATGCTGGGGGCTCAGCCTATCACAGAGGGAGTTTCTGGAGGTCAGTGCCCATGGCCGGGGCAGGTTGAGCCTCTCACCCACCAACACCCCCAAGTCCTTCTTTCCAGAGCTACTCTCAACCCATTCTCCACCCAGCCTAAATTTGTGCTTGGGGTTTGTTGTAGAATCCAAAACCCTGTTGCCAACAGCAGTTGTGCAATCCAGAGTTGCTCTGCAGGATCGGCTTGGCTATCCTCAAGCCCTTCATTCTCCCCATACCAACCTGGGCTCTGATGCCACTGACAATCACTGCCTTGGTTTGAAAGACAGGTATCTGCCAAGGAAGGCGGGAATCTCCTTTGGGATGGAAAATGTGACCCCCTTCTCCCCAGATAATTATAACTTTGAAATTATGGGACTGTCAGGCAAAGATATAGAAAAATGAGTAACAGTTCTTTACCAGCATGTGTATGTATAACAAGGCAAACAAACAACAGCAGCAGCAACAAACAGAATCACAAACCAGTCCCAGCCAGAAGCACAGTCCCAGTCCCAGTCCCAGTCCCAGTCCCAGTCCCAGTCCCAGCCAGAAGCACAGACCAGTCCCAGCCTCTCTCGGCTGCAGGCACTTTCACTTTGGTGCAGTTCCGGGCACAGCCGGCAGGGGCGCTGGTGGCTCCCGGGCAGGCAGGGCAGGTGCGATGATTCCCCCGCGGCTGCAGGGGGCGCTGTGGCGCGAGCTCAGCCGCCTCCCCACACGGCAATGGCGAGTGAGAGAGAAAGAGAAGGGGCTTCCTTTGCAAACCCTCAGTAGGCAGCCGGTCTCAGCGCCCCTTGGGAAGCTGAATGGCCTGCAGCAGAAACCTTGGAGCAGCAAGCTGGAACAGGAAAGGCAAGAAAACCCAGGGTGGCACACAAAGTGTAGCAAAAACTCAGGAGCTGTGCCAGGAGCTGCACGGGTCGGGCAGAGCTGGGGTGTCTCTTAAAGGGTAGCAAAAAGCCAGAAGCAGCAGCAGAAAACAGCGGGGCTGGGTACTGGAAGCTGGGACACACTTCCTCGGAGGGTCTCAGGGTCCTGGGTTTTCCCCCGGGGCACTGGAGTAGATGGTGAGGGTCCTTCCCAGTGAGGTTGGGCGTTGAAAAGGTCCCAGTTCAATGGCTACTCTTATGAGCAAAGGCTCACCCGTGGTAGGAGAAGCAGTGCAGGACAGAACTGCAGCGAATTCTCCCGGCAGTAGTAGCAGCCCAGTGGTCTCCCCTCTGATCCAGAGTGAGGAGGTGAGCCCAGCCCCTCAACCCCCAGCCAAAATCTCACAGTGTCTCTGCACTTCTCATGAGAAAGCCCCCCACCTTAGGGTCTGAAACAAGTTGCACCCCTTCCCCACATCTTGGCCACATCCTTTGTCTTTCTCAAGTATCTATAGTTCCGGTCTCATAGGCAACAAATGGGAGAAAAATTCCCTAAGAGCAAGAAAGGAAAGAAAACAAACAAACAAAAACCCAAACAAACAAACAAACAACCCCCAAAAACAAACAAACAAAAGAACCACCAAAAAACCCAAACCCACCCCTAATCTCCAACCAGAGCCATGTAGTCATGTTTGATACTCTTCAGGTCCCTCTTGCCACTAGCACTGGTCCCTTTGTTAAAGAGCAGAAGGGATAAAACTCCTATAGTCATATGAGCCTCAGCAGCCTCTCTACAATGTCCAGAATACAAGCCCTGGGAAGCAGCAACAAACCTTCCCACATGACAGGTTAGGCCAGTAAATGTGTCCCTCAACTGTGAAAATGGAAACCCCATCTGAAGGCGATGGAAAAAATAAAACTAAAACCTCATAATGAAGTTCAGCAGAAAACAAAAGGACATGCTGCAGCCCAATCCACTTCATGTCCATATGCGCTCCAAGCGTAAATCTTCCTGCACAGCGGCCAACCTAGACACCCTTACTGCACAACAAATGTGCTTTCACTTTTTTACCCCCTCTTTTGCTGGCAGAAGAGCCTGCAAGTTTGTAATTGGACAACTCGGGGAACAAGGAAATAGAAAAAGAAAACAGAGATGTTTCCATAGCAGACTCTGAAAGACACAACTGCTGGATGCTCTCACCTACCTGTGCTGGGAGCATTCAAAGCTCACTAGGCAAGTCAAGGGCAGACACACCGACACACACCCTCCCAAAGCAACCCCACTTGAGAAAAGCTGTGAGATGTCACTCAGTAAAGACTTGAAACACGTCAAGAAGGCACTGAACCAACATGCCAGGCAAGAAACATGTTCGAGCCAACCACAAGTGACTCCACACAAATTTGCTGATGAAACATTAATCTCATAAGCATACATTAATGTGCAAAACACAACTATATTCCCACCAGGTGTGGCTCAGTATGTTCTTATTTAGCCAGTTATAGATTGACAAAGGGCTGCCAGTCAGCTATGGTTCAGACTCACCAAGAATATGAGTCAAGTTCTCAAGAACAATGAAGATGTGTGTTATGTCACCTCCCAGATGATGTCTACAGTGCCAGAAAACCATTTAACCCAATATTTTAGAGGATGCAACTTGAGTGAACCAACATCCACAGCAGCATCTGAGCATGTATTTTGCAGGTGACAACTAGGCAACACCAGACCCTCATATCCTGGTCATGACAGTAGCTCTGGTCGCCACACATGGTGCACACAAAAGGCATGGTAGCTCCAGCACCAGCAGGTAAGAAGAAACTATGTGAGATTGCAGCCACCTGCACTTACACCCACAGAGATGGGAAGACACAGGTGAAGAGGGAACCTCCATAGGTCCTGCTTTTGTCACAAGGGCAATTGCCATCAGCAGCTGAGGCTCCCAGGGATCTTATTTTTCTCTCTAATTCTCCTTTGAGAGGGTGAGCACAGTGAGGTGTCCTCAGAACAGTGCAGTAATCCCTCCTTGTCCCCATCAAAACATCTGCTGCAGAAGGCTGCAACCATAAGCACTGCAGGGGAGGGCAGGGAGTTAGTAAAAGAGAATTGAGGAGAGCTCTAGGACTGTTCTCTTAGCTCTTCCAGTATCTCCCCTCCCAGCCTCACAAATTAGGTTATTGCAACAGTGACCCCAACACAGTGAGAACAGCATCAGTCATGTACTACAGATGTAGAAAAACAAGGGGATGAGCTCAATTTCTCTTCTGTCACAGGCTAACTTACACAAGGGCAGTGATGGAGGAAAGCAAACAGAGAAGGAATAAGGACGGTTAGAGGTTCCTTCAGCCACATCTGCAAACTTTTTTTTTGCATTTGTCTGAGGGGTTACACTTTATTTGTCTAGGTGCCTACTGCATACAAGTAAAGGTAAAGCAGCATTGGACAGGGTTAGGAAAAAGGCTATAATTAATAAAGAACTAAAGATGAATCTACTGCAAATGTCCTTTTCTCTGATGTTAAGAGATGGCAGCCCTGTGTTCATCAAAAAGAACAACAGGAATAATATTGTTCTAAGGCCATGCTGAGATTGCCACACAGAACAGCAAATGGCTGCTTTCTGCAATCTTGTTCAAATTGGTGATTGAAACAATGAGGAAAAAGAACATCCTGATCAACTGATGATTAAAGAATCTCTGGCAGAACAGTGACTACAGTCCTTGCCTGATCAGCATTAGTAGAACTTCTCTCATCCAGAAGACACTACCCTAAACCAGAACTTTGAGCACAGATCAAAACTGTTCCCATACGTGCAGGGCGGGGCCAGGGGGTGTCAGGAATGATCACCCATTACTCAGGACATGTCATGTCAGTAAATAACGGGCTCACACAGCTCAGGTATGGTCCCTGTGGGATACTGGAGTTACAAGCAAACAACAAACATCTCTCTCATGATAACCATGGTTCTGTCTACTGCTTGCTATAGCTATCCTTAACCTTGAGAAATTCACCTTTGATCATGGACCCCATCATCTGCTCTCTAGGCAAGTCTTAGGTAGTCACCAACAGCCCACTGGTGAGCAGCCCCTCTTGTCTGCTTCCCACAATGTGCCTGATACCACCTACCACAGTGGCAGGTAATGTTTTCTGCCTTTACCAAAGAAAAGCAAAAAAAAATAGAATATTCAGTCAGCCTTTATAAATAACAAGATCAGACTCAAACTTACACACAGTTAAGCACAACCAATGGGAATTTTCATTTTGAACACTGTAGAAAAAGAAAATAATCTCCTACAAGCACATAGAGTTTAGATGCTTACATATGTAAAGATTTAATAATGCAGAGAGAACAGTATGCGAATTTCACTGGACTATGTTTAACTGTGCTTCTAAACAGAAGCTAGAGCTGCTTTGGGGTTTGTTTGGGGGGGGGGGTTATGGGATTTGGAGGGTTTATTTTTAATTAATATATTATTTCACACTAAGCCTAATCATTTTATGAATGAAAATTCCAACAGTTAATAAGAAAACTGAAATGTTAGCAGAAAATCCAAATGTGAAAGGACAGGATTCTCCCATTCCAGTAAATCAAAAATCTGACAACTATGTGAAGTTTTACTTCTTCCACGGTCCTAAACCAATGTCCACTATCCAGCACTAAAACAATAAAACTAAAAAGTTTCCTTTTGTGGACATATGTAAAGAATAAATAGACCTTCCTAAAAGGATGGGGAAAATATTTAACAAAGGTGGACCAGAGACAAGCCAAAGCATCAGTGCCAAAGAAGAGCTTGATGAATCCTGACAATGTTTGTTATAATATGTCAAATGATTAAGACCTTTTTGAAGTCTGGATGAAAAAAACTGAGAAGGAAAGCTCAAAGTACAAAAGGTTCCAATCAATATTCTCAAGTTTATTTTCCAATTACTGCATCAGAATACTTTTCAGAATTGCTAACACCCAGAACTGCTGTTACAAGCTGTTTTATGCTCATGTTAAAAGTATAATGAAATTATATCTATGTTGTCTGCTTGTCCTCTTACTCTTGCTACATGTGTGCTGTCAACAGAATTACATTCTGCCTCTTGCATTTCAAAGGGATACTCCTTCTAGCCTCCAGCGATCTACACCTTAGAAGTTCCCTAAATTAGATGTGTTTATTTTGTTTATGGCATGATTTCACAGAGCAAGTGATCTTGCATGCTTAGAAATAGCTAGCGATTTTGAAAGCATGAAAGTTACAATATATCGTTAAGTGATACAAAAGGACTTCAAAGGTACTTCGGTTTTGGGCGTACATGCACTGATTGGAGGTACTCCCAACAGTCCCCAAATAAGACATTATCATATCAGCTCTGCTTAAACTAAATTAAATCAAGCCCTCCTCCCAACACCCCGAGCACCATCAAACCAGCATCTTAAGGGGTGAAAAAAGGAGAAAGAAAAAAAGTTTTAAAAGCTACACAGTGGCACAGCGATCCATCACATCCCAGAAGTTACAGTCCAGGCCGTTTATTGACAGGCTTTCCACAGCACTTTAACATCATCTCAGGGGTGGGACACCGCACCTTGCTGAGGGTGTTTGGGCTTGCACAGGACGGGACTGTCCGCAGTGTGTCACCGACTACATCCTTCCGCCATAAGGGAAGGAGAGTACCGTGGAAAGCAGACGCCACAGAATAGGGAAAAGCAAGGCTTGGGAAAAAGAATCATCCAGTTTTGCTTCCAAAATTCGAGGAAACAAATCAGAGTCGCTTACAGGGATTTGATTCCGAGTATTTACGGGGTCCGTAAAAGATCTCCTACGGTGAGAGGCAAAGTCAGTCTAAACCCTTTCAAATCTTCCATCCCATTGCATCAGCCGTCAAGACAGAGGCTGTAGGGGACACCCAACACGCCGATACCGGAGTACGCGTGTGCTGTGGGCGCGGGGCACTGGAGAGCTCGGACCGCCCGCGGCCCAGGCCGAGCCCCGCCCGCGACCAAGGGACCCGCAGCGGCTCCGCGCTGCAGCCCGGCCAATACCGCCCGCAGCGCCGCGTCTGCCCCGCTCCGCTCCCGCCACAGGCACGGGCTGCTGCCGGTGCCGAATCCCGGCCTGAGCCACCTTTAATGTGTCGCCAGTAGCCCCCCAGCGCGACACCACGGCCAGAGAGCCCCCAGCCGCCCCGAGGGGCCGCGCGGGTAGGCGCTGGGTCTGCACAGCCTCCGCTCACCGCGCGGCAGACGGGCACGGCGCGGCGGCCACACGGAGCCGCCACAGCGCGTCCCGCGCCGCGCAGGGAACGGGCGGGAACTGGCCGGGCGAGCCCAAGGCTGCAGACCCGCTCCGGGACGGGGCGCCCCACGGGCAGTCGCTGCTCGCCCCCAACTCCGGCCGTACCTCCCGGGTGGTGACCTCCTCCTTCTCCGAGATCTTCAGCAGCAGCCGGTCGTTCTCCAGCTCCAGCGCCCGCACACGGTCAATGTAAACAGCCAGGCGGTCATTGAGCTGCCGCAGTTCCTCCTTCTCCTGCAGCCGGGAGATGCGGGTCGGCGACAGCGGGGTCCCGCCGGGGGTGCCGCGGCTCGGAGTGCCTGACATGGCGCTGGACTGGCGGGCGGGCGGGCAGCCACTCATTCAATCCCGCCGCACTGGGGGAGGGAGCGCTAAGATGGCGGGCGGGCGGCCCCTCGCGCCGCGGTGCTGCCTGGGACATGCAGTCCTGGTGCCAAGATGGCCGCGGGGCATAGCGCTGCCCGCCATTTTGCGCCCGATCAGGGACCCCGGGTGCGGCTCGGGCTGCGGGTTAAGGACAGAACCGGGTGTGAGGCCGGTTCTGAGGTGAAGTTTTGGTGGCAGCAGCGGAAGGGACCGGAGCGACCGACAGGTCTGACCCTCACCCGCTCCTGGCGGAGCAGCAGCCCAGATTCCCCACGGGGCTCAGGCCTGTGGGATGATGGGTTCCCTGGTGCATTTTTGTGTTTTCTCTGTAGTTCCCTAAAATATCGTTCACAGCCGCCTGTGCGCTGTGTGATTTTGCCCTTTGCTGACGGCTCTCCACAGGGCAGGGTCCAGCTCTGTGCTGAAATGGAGAAAACATGGATAGGACGTTCTCAAGATTGATGTTTTTAGGAGTGCCTAAAGAGTGATGTTTTTTGGCTGCGTAGTCAGACTTTGTACAAACTGAAATCCACTGAGAGGTTTTCTCTTCCTGAATATTTGGAGTAGTATTTTTCCCAAAACCCCCAAATTCTGTCAGTTCTTGCACATTAACTAGTATAAACTGGATTACCATTCCCAAAGCTGTTCTTGGCCCTATGCCTTTCAGCTCCAAAGGAGGGCTGAGAAAAAGGAGAAGTTGAAAAAACAGACTGAAAAGTCTGTTGTCTGTATGAAGAGCAAAGAGAAAAAGTAGCAAGAGCATTATACAAAGGTGGGAGTATAGGTCTGGATAGAGAAACAGGAAAGACAGCAAGAAAATATAGCATACAGTGTGAAAACTTAGGGACCCAGGGTGAAAAGGTAGGTAGTAGGTATTTGGTCTCAAAATAGAATTAAAACGATCTTCATGTGAAATCCTATTATCAAGTATACCTCAAACTGGAAAACCTTGGAATAAACCCAGGAATTCCGGATGCTCAATATCCGTGTGGGCAAGTAGCTGTAAGTCTCTCTAGCAAGCACTGCGTAAATTACAGATTTTCACCTGAATGCATTTGCCTCAAAATGTGCATCTGATACAAAAGGATTTGGCGTGGCTGCTGTGAGACAGCAGAGTGCCTGTCCCACCTGCTCGGGCATCACTTGTCCCGGGATAGCACTGAGTGTCCCTTCATCTCCGAGAGCTGAGGGTGGGAATTTCCATACCAGTCTGTGGAGCTGTGGGTATCAGTGGGTTCCCCACAGGGTGTTTATGAGTGACAGCTAAAATGGAAGCAAGATTACTCCCCGTGCGCGTTCTGAAAGGCACAACCTCTCTACATGACGGTCACTGCCGGCAGGGCGCTGCCAGTGAGATCTGATGACATAATGGGCGACTTAGCATGAAGCTCAGCTTTCTGACTGAATCGGGAAAGGAAGCAGAGAGCAGAGACTACAAATCCCAGGGTCTTGTGATCGCTGCTCGCAGGGAGGGCGGATCCTGCCCCATCCGCCCCCTGCTCTTTGTTCCATCCACACTTGGGAGTTGCACTACAGTACAGTGCATGTTTTGAATTTTGGCGCCTGTCTGCAAACTGTAACCGAACTGCTGCTGGACCGGCTCCAGCCCCAGTCCCAGCCCCTTCTCCTGCCCCAGCTCCTGCCTCACGCAGTCCGTGTCGTCTCTAACGGCACTGTCTTCCCCCGAGCAAACCAAAAAAAGACCCCTGAGCATCAAGCCGTGCACTTTTTCTCTCTTTAACATTCAGTTTCCAACACTAGCAAATTTGTGGAAGACCAGCTATAAACTCTGGTTATGTTAAGACAGGAAAACCTATCTTTAGAATGCTGAAAGCCTCTGTATAAGCATTTTTGGGTTAGCTCACTTCTCTTGTGATTTTATGTGATTGTCTGTGCATCTGTTATATTTTAGAAATTCTTTTAAACTTTTTGCCTAATTTTGATTGATAACGTAAACAAGATGTAAATCCCCTTTGTTCATGAAGTTGAGTCCTCAGATTTTTTAGAAAACGACTTAGAAGCTTCAAGTGTTTCAAGAGTTTGTGTGCTTTGGGATTTGGAGGGGGATTTTTTTGTGGGTTTTGGGTTTGGGGGTTTTTGTGTGGTTTTTTGTGGGGTTTTTTGTTTTGTTTTGGGGTTTTTTTGGGTTGTTTTGGTTTTTTTTCCTTCTAGTGTTACTGGGTATTTTCATAGTGTTGCTATCAACTGTATTGCAGTGAAGCTTTTTTTCCCCCAAGATATACTTCCTGAAATATGCATCAATAAATATACCTGATATTTTCTACATTTTTTAGAAAGTCCTTTTCTTTAGCAGTAACCTGGACACTTGCACACTTTCATCCCCGACACCAATCTCCCCTTGTTAACAGAATATGGATGTTCACTTTTCCTATCTCTTCTGAAATAAAGAGAATGGTTTGGGGGTGAGATGGGGAGAGGAAGCATCAAGGAAGAAAGGGAAGTGCAAAAGCTGAGTGTCCACTCACCAGCTGTGTTTTCCAGGGAGTGCAACACATGTTTCATGTGTTCCACCAGTTGTGGTTTTGGCATCTGTTTAAATACTGGTCCTCTTGGATTCCTCCTATGATAGGGATTTAGTATTGAACCACGGTCAATATGGTGACCTCATTTCTTAATCTCATCTCTTAATATTTAGCAATTAGTTTTTCATTAGAGACCTTGACAGGTCTTTGCTACCCAAAATAATTTTACAATTAACTCCTGTTTTGAGCAGGTAGAACGGATTTGTTATCCCAAGACAAAATAATTTAGTGTTTGACAAAGGGATGGTGGTACAGGGATATGTCAGCCTTACCTGGATGGGAAAACAGAGGATCATGGCAATCCCTGGGGCTGCATTCCTGGGCATTCAGATTGGGAACCTGTTCAGGGTATGCTGCAGCTGCTGCCTTGCCCAGTCTCCCAGGTTTTCCCTTTGTGGAAAGTGGAGCAGAGGAGGAAGCTGCTGCAGGTAGAGGTCCCACCCTGATACAAAGTCAGGAACTTGGAAGAGCCCTGGGCACCGTATTGAAGCTCTAGCTCAAAGACACTTGCAACATATCTGACTGTCTGCATAGGATAAGAATAAATTTTTGGGATGTCAGACACAGACAGTCAAGATAGGCTCTGTTTAGCTTTGGAGTGTTTATTCCACCAGATAAATGAAGGAATTGCTTCCAGTATGTAATAAAGACAAAGGAAAACCTTGTGTACCCTTTGATGCAAAGCACCTTCTCATTCGTTGACCAGTTTCCTGTACATTTGGGTGTAACGCATTTTCTGATGCTATCTGGGATTTCATAATGACTCTACATTTTCATAAATCTGGAGATAGAGGATTTCCACTGCTACTTCTTAACTGCTTCAGTTTCTCAGCAGTTGCTGCCATGCTCTCTCATTTCTCATTTTACACTCTTTTATTTGTATGTCTTGAATAGGATTATTTCTATCTTTCCTGTAGTTGCCTAATTCCCCCTCTGCCTCATGTTCTTCACGTTGCTTGAACAGCCAGACAGTGTTTCATTGATTGTCTCAGATCTTGTCATTAATTTCAGGAAGGAGAAAGGACTGAACATATATCACATAACGTTTTCCTATCAGTACAAATTCAATCTGGCCTCAGCATTTGTGCTCAAAAAGTTGCTAGCAATGACTCCAAGTCTGGAAGAAGCACTCATCCCTCACCACAGAGTTCTGCTCCTGAATTTCATCTGTCATTGAATAAAATTGTTTCCATCAGTGTCAGGACAGAAAGCACTAAAGCAAGTAGGGGAAATGAATGGTATACCATGAGTCATGGATGAAACCTTCCTCATTGTGAGAAAAACGACGCTCACCTTTTAATTTCAAAAGGTTTATTAAAAAAACCTTAGTAAAATACAACAGGAGATTGAATAAGGAGAAACAAACAGTGCTGGGAGCAAGGGCTAAACCACCATGTGCTCATCTACAAAATGGATGTTCCACTTTTTATACCCCCAGCCCCTCTTAAAGTCTTGTCAATCGGCTCCTTCTTCGCTGCTCAGTGCTGGAGATCACTTTCTCACACCTTGATTGGAAGTCAGGAGTTGCCAAAGGAACAAGCCGACCCTCCCAAATACCCCAGCTACTGGGACTATCCCGTGATAACAATGTACGGGGGAGGGGAAACACACCTATCATCTACAGAACCTCTCTTCACATATTCACCCCTAATTGTGAGAGCCAACTATCGCATTATTTACCTATAACACTCGTGCACTACAAGAAAGTTTGTTGAGATGTAAAAAAGAACAAAGAGGAACATGGCACACAATTGTGGGGTTAAAGCAAACAGCAGACTGACTGTAGAACAAAGTTTTTTTTCAAGAAAAGACATCACGCTGTAATGTGTAGACGGTGTATTTTTTTCTGAATCCAGCATCTACTGTTTGACAGGAGTTTTGAAAAAAAATATTCTTTTGCTACAGCATTTACCTCTTTACTGAGGCAGAATTCAAGCTGTATCACACTGGGGGAAGTGTCAACCAAGTCTGGACAGAGAGAATTCTGGTCTGTGCTTGGAATTGTTCCCTCTTTTGTGGCAGGAAGGCGAGTAACTTCTAAGCGTGGTCCTTTAGACTCCTGTACTGTGAAGCGGCTGTTTTCTCTGGCTGGGTCTGAGCCTGGGCTGGGCCGGTGGGAGATTTCCCTGC
>VZSE01012166.1:1644-91089 GCA_013398275.1 Promerops cafer
TATACAACTATAGATCTTGCATATTAGCATATCTATCATAGGTTTCCCAATGGGAGGCTCAGGAGAAGCCCCCTCGTAAGGAATGCTCCCCCCTGCATGGGTCTGTCTTAGTTTACAGAATGTGTTCCGGAGAGGACCTTGGGTCTGGGGCCCTGATACCCTATCTATGATGTTTCCAAGATGTTTAGTCTCTTGGCTTAACAGAACTTTGGGTCTAAGCTAGTTATCAAACTTAGGGAATTACAAGTATGTGGGCTGAAAGCACTTGGGATACATAAAGCTGCATAAAAGTATATATGAAAGGAGGATATGAGAAAAGTATATGAAAAAGCAAAATCATCATGGCATCAGTTTGACCCTGGCTGTACCTCAGGCATCCACCAAAGCCGGTCTATCACTGCCCTCCACATCTGCACAGGGGAGAGAAAATATCACAAAATGTTCATGAGTTAGGGACAGGGAGAGTTCACTCACCACTTACTGTCATGGGCGAAACAGACTCTAATTGAGGATATTAACTGAATTTATTATCAACAAAATCAGAGCATGATAATGAGAAGTAACCAAATCTTAATAACACCTTTCCACCACTTCTCCCTCTTTCTAAGCTTTACCTCCTCCCCCCAGAGGCTCAGGAAGACAGGGAATGGGGGTTACAGTCAGGTTATCACACACCGTTCTTGCCACTGCTCACAGAGATGAGTCCTTTGCTTGCTCCAGCTTGGGGTCCCCTGGTCCCACCTCAAGGCTACAGCAACCATTTATGGGCATAAGACAGACAATCAGGCAATAGAGTACCATCATAAAATCACCCATGGACAAACAGCTGATCTCTCTGATTTTTTTTCCTCTAGATTCCATTTTAAACTAGAAAATAATTGCTTGGGTGAACAATATGACAGTACATGTATAAGTAAATGTTGGGAAAAACATATAATCATCAAAGAATCGTAGAATGTTTTGGGTTGGTAGTAACCTTAAAGACTATCTAGTTCCAAACCCCCTGCCATGGGCAGGGACACCTCACATTTCCAGGAATGACGCAGACAAAATTTCTCTTGGAGCTGTTCCAGTGCCTCACCAACCTCACAGGGAAGAATTTCTTCCTAATATCCAATCTAAACCTACTCTCAGTTTGAAGCCCTTGTCCTGTCACTCAAGCCCCTTATAGTTTCTCTCCATATTTCTTGTTGGTTCCCTTCAGGTGCTGGAAGGACATAATTTGGTCACCCCAAAACCTTCTCTTTTCCAGGCTGAACTATCCCAGTTCTCTCAGCCTTTCCTCACAGCAGAGCTGCTCCACCCCTCTGATCACCTTGGTGTCTCCTCTGGCCTGGTTCCAACAGGTCCCTGTCCTTCCTGTGCTGGGACCCCAGAGCTGGATGCAGCCCTGCAGGTGGGGTCTCAGCAGAGCGGGGCAGAGGGGCATTCTCTCTCTGCCATGGGGCTTTTGATGAAGCCCAGCACACTGGTGGTTTCTGGGCTCCCAGCACAGGTGTTACATAGCACATTACAAAGATGCCACATAATACATTTCATGAGGAGTCATTCTTCCAAAACAAGGTATTTCAGTGAGATTTTTCTAATTCAGTTATTGTTTGATGTATTTAAGACAATTCATTTTAATAAGAAAAGTTTAATAGTCAAAAATATTTTAGAGTAAATATTGAATTATAGTTAGCAAAATTTGCGGGAGAGTAATGAAATAACAGAGTATTATTGACTAAAAATCTTGATGGATCTCTAGTCACAGAGAATGTATTTCAGGGTCAATATTAATTCCTTATTATTTTTATTTTAAGGGACTGTTAATGAGCTGAATAGTATCAAAAAATGAGATCATTACACTAATAACCTTGTCCACAGAACTCCACACTATGTTGCACAAGTTAGAACTGAAAAGGCTACATTTTTAAACCATAATTTCTGTAAAGTCATGACAAACATTGCTATACACAGGAAGGTATTTTAGCCCCATGGTAGAATTATGACACACTGAAAGATAAGCACTGGAAATTCAACTAATTGATTGTTTTACTTATTGCCCATTTAGACTCTGTAGTGAACAAATAATTGCAATGCTTATTAGTATTCTATCTTCCTTTTGTCAGAAAAAAATCACTAAGTGTGGGGACGCGTCGGTCCCCCAGGATTCCGCGGCCATGGACCCAGTCCAAGGCTTAAGTTATATATGTCATGATTGTATTCTTATTGGCCCTGTTGGCCTGTCTGTCATGGTTCATTTGTAATATTTCCAGAAGTTTCCCCCAGTTCTGTACCCCCATTGGTTTAATTTTGCCGCAATTTATACCCCTCTTCCCTTATTGGTCCCTCATTATGTAACCCTCAGATTCATTGGACCCTGACCCTCAGCTCTGCCCCTGGACCCTCACCTTAAAACCCCATGCACCCTCAGGCTCTCCGCCTTTTGTTGCGGCATCCCTTGGCTCCCTAACTCCTCCCTTTCCTCAATAAACCTTGTTTAGCCAAAGAGCCGCACAGAGGTCCGTCTCTCCTTGCCACCCGTGTCGTCGATACTGCGCTGCTGCACCTCAGAGAGCTTGGTCGCTCGCCAAGATCTCGCGCGCCTGCCCTTCCGGGCTGTTCAGGCAGGCCGACGCGACACCTAAGTTTAGAAAGCAGTCTACCAAGAATATTTATTTTTTTCTTTTTTTGTGATTAAACTTTCAGCGTATTTTTCTTTGAGTATATATTCTCCTTACCACTTTTCAGATAATTGCCATCTGTATGTTAGAATGTTGTTCAACTCAATAATGTGTTTGGGAGGCTATCAATGTTTACTTCTTTTGACAATACATCTGATTTATATTATGATTGTTGGTTTGTATGAAAAACATGCTTATTATGATAATATTTGCTTATCTGGTATTTTCCATCTGAAGATCTCAAGTGGTTTACAAAGGTGATGAATATCATTATCCATATTTTACATAAGGATATATTTCTGTAAGAATAATTTAGCTCTAGAATAATGGAAATTTTAGATTGTTTATTAGAAGGGTTACAGAGATAAAGAAGAGCAGAAGAATGAATTAAAAATGTATTGTACCTCCAGAATGAAAAGGATTTTGATTTAATATGACTTGGAAAGTCTCACAGGACTAATAGAGATCAGAGGAGTTGAAAGTTAAAAGGTTTCTAATTTACACAATCGAACAGCAACTTAGAACACTTCATAAGGAAACCAACAAAACAACTGAAACAAAGCTACATATGTGGATATGGGCAAATGCTCTGGACTTATTACCCACCAAAAAAGTACGAGTTTTGAAATTGATCTTCATTAATTTAGACCGTATTAAATTTACTGAAAATATGTTTAAACATACCATGCAAATAAACCATGATGAGGAATTATTCATTCTCTCAGATTCTTCTCCTCTTCCAGACCAGTTTGTTGAGAGGAATGTAAGCTGCTGGGAGTATTTCTCCTAGTTTGTATAACAGAGCAATAATTAAAAATATTGGATCTTGTCACTTAACTCTCATTAAATACTAACAAGATTCTAATTGACATAAAGCACAGGTCTGTAAGAGAATAAGCACTCCTGCAGTCTCTCATGACCATGTCTAATTTACTTGTAAGAACTGGAACAGGAAATGTTTTTCCTGCTACATGTCTTCTGAGGTTGCTGCAACAATAGAGAGAATTTCGTATGAGGAAAACAGAGCCTAGTTTGTCTTGGCAGACAGTTCCTCAGCTTTTGAGTATTTTGACAGTCCAAGGTGACCTTTATTGCCATCCAAGTGAACCTGGATACCATACCAGTAGAATAACCCTAAGGTGCATGAGTCCAAAGGGAATCCAAATGGCCGTGACTTTTTACTTGAGGTATATGACAGCTGAATTAAGAGGTTTTGCTTCTGCATATAGAATCTCTACTCAAAATCAGGACCAAGTAAGCCAAGAGATGGTTACAGTGCTCCCCTAAAAGAAATTTCTTCTTTTGTTCTTTCCAGCAACTGTACTCACCAGAAATAGTTGTTAAAGTTATTTTCTCACAGACTTTTGCAAAAACGCAGTGATTCACAGCTCTAATATAGGGTTAAAATGTGCATGATTAACATTAGCATGATTTACCTCCAAATTGACAGGATATGCTATAACTTATCATAAAAATTAATTAGTTCTTACTAATCTTCTCCAGTTATGCTTGTGCCATTCTACATTGGCTTCTCAATACTTTAGAAACTCAACTTTTTACGTGACAGGTCCTGCATGTTTAGAAGCTAAATTGAAACTAAATTTGTGAGCCTGCTTTGTGTGAGGAATTAAATCATAGAATCACAGATTCATTTAGGTTTGAAAAGATCTTTAAACACCGTGCTACTTGTGCAGTTGCAGAGATATTTCTTTTAAAAATAATTTCATGGAAATAATACATGTCTTTCTGGTCTTGAAAGCTTATGAGTGTTCAGGAGATGAGCAAATGAATTCTGAACAAAGTTAAAAAAGGATTTGTCTGCTGTGCAACTAAACTTCTTTACTTATCAATCTGCATTTCTGTGCTCTCTGCATCTCATATTCAAGAGAAAAATTAATTCTAGTTCAAGGTGTGCCAAATACCAGGCTAATTGTTTTTATTCCATTAAATTTCTCACCAGAATGAAAGTCATAATAAATTCTGTTATGTAAAAGACTCTCTCCTTACAGCAGAAATTTCATCCCTAGTTAGGTCTTTATTGTTTTGTCTTGGAGCTGGCATCTCAGTTCAGGTGTTTACTCGCAAATTGCATTTGAAAGAAAAACATAAAATCACACTTTGATAAAAGCCGTAATTTTTTGTGTTGAATAAGTGGTAAATATCAGAGAAATACTTATGAAACAAGTGAAGTAAACAACAGCAAGTGATATCTTCTGAAATTAGGCTTAGGGGCTTTTTAAGATTATGACAACGACTTTAAGAACTAATCTCTAAAGCCACATAACACTTAAATGTGGAAAAAAGTGGACAAGAAATTCACTAGTTTAAATTAGTCAAATATTGTGCATAAGAAAATTGTATGTCATTATATGGTTTTTCTCAATGCCTCTTTTTTAGTTTCTGTTTAAATTTCAAGAGATTTTATTTAAGAACAAATAATTACAAACTGAGTTCTGAAAGCTCACAAATATAAGTACTGCTCTGACACAAAAAATCATGCTCTTGTAAGCTGTTTAAATTCTGAGACCAGAGTTTCATAGCAAAAAAGATGTTAGTGTGAAACTTTTTTTTTACTCCTTTTAGCTACAAATGAATTCATAGCAAGGTGATTGCTGGCTTTTATTTCCAATGAAAGTGTTTAAGAGTCTACAAGCAAAAAAGCAAAATTCTGAAAAGGAGAATGAAGTGTAAACACATAATCACAAGCATGTGTACAGCAAAAACTGCTTCAGAAAATTATGTTTCACCACAGTGGGAAAATGTTGGCTCATCCTAAAGGAAAATATTTACTTTCCTATCTGTAATAAGCTGGAGAAGAGTTACAGTTTTCCAGAAAAAGTTTTGTAATTTTTAAATTTAAATTAACATATATACACACACACACACACACACACACACACACACACACACACACACACATATGTTTATTTTCTTCCCTGACATTTAGAAAGTATTAGCATGATAAAAAATATTTTTCCTGTGGGGCTACTTTATCACATTTCATTGGAGTCAGGACACAATAAAATGTGAATTCATTTATCAAATTCAAAGCAGACAACTCAGCCAGAAACTTGAGTTCTGTGGTTGAAAAACTGAAGAAATCACATCACCTTATAGAAGATTAGATATGGGAAGTCTCTTTACTTCATACAACCCTGCTGCTGTTTTCCTCCAGATGTTCATATAGGTTTCAGAGATTTCTTATACTTTCTCTACTCTTCCAAGATTGTATTAGCCAAGTCCTCTTGCAGGATGGGGAGGAGAGAATACACCTCATTCTTACATTCAGAACTCCCTTTGTTCCCACCCCTCCCTTACTGGGGATAGTTGTTAGGCTCTTCATTAATGTAAAAGTTCTGTACATATGTAAGCTTTGTTTTGCAATACTAGAAGCCATCTCTTGCTTTTAACTGTTTTTTAAACAACTCCTTGTCTAATGTAATGCAATAGTCTCTTCCTTTTCTTTGTTGGATACCAAGCATTCTGAGGAATGCACCTTTCACAGCCCTTGCACTGTGTCAGTTTGCATCAAAAACAGAAGACAAAATACCTAAACAGGTTTGTTATGTGTGTCCAGTTATGGGCTCTTAGACATGGAAATAATTAATCACTTCGAGGTGAGGGTGACGCTGAGGTTTCTTTCAGATTTCCCTCCAAGCTAATTAGTGTTTAGTAGACATTTTTCTCCAGTTAAATTTCTAGTTCAAAAAGACCTTGGGAAGTTTGGAAACTATGCTGAACACAAACTGTGGTCAATCAGAAACAGAGTAATTGGTTTGCAAAAATGGGCAAAAAGAGCAGGTAGAGCACAGCATGACTTGAATGACAGGCCAGAACTTTATCTTGGTAAGTATATGACACAATCATGACTATAATCATAGCATGTGCCCACTATAGTGCCATGACCCATAATAACTGCACATGCAGGTTGTCCCTACCATAGTGGGTAACAGATTACCTTGATCCATTTAGGAACTGTCTCGCATGTAAAGAATATGACCTCTTTGGAGATGAGTCTCTCTACATCTTTCAATGAAGCTCAATTTTCTCTGCCTTACTTGTTTGTGTCTTTTACCTCTGAGGAATACCAGTGATCTATATTTGTTTGAATTTCCTAACTTCGATTTGATCTGCCACATTGAAAACCCTTCCTGATCCTTGACAGCTTTGCCTTCAAGAGAGATTCCTTTACCTCCTTTTCAGGAAATGACCTGTGACTGTCTTCAGTGTCCTGAATGTGAACTCATTCAGCCTTCTTCAAAGCCTGCATCTATCCTAGAAAATTACAGAACCACAAACTAGGCTTGCACGCTGGCACCCAGCTAAGTACACTGTTTAATAATAGCATGTTGCCAGATTTTGGCTTGATCCCATTTGGTATACTCGCAAAAGATGAAAAGGTGGATGAGCCCTCTTTCTGACCACTTTTTGCATTCATCTTGCTCCTGAGTTTACAATGACAACAGGGGTAGCACTGCCCATGCTGGGCAGGGCTATTCTTTTTGTGTTCTGTTGTATCAGGATTATCCATCAGGTCAAGAGTTTTAAATATATTGGCCATTGCTATCTTCCTCAATAAAGAGTTTGCAAGACTGAACTGTGAAATAGAACCCTAATAGACATTTAGAAGGTAAAATCTTTGCAGATTTCTCCCTTTATACATTTCTGTCTTTTAAACAGTCTTTTCTGTGTCTTTCAAATGCTGTGTTGCTAGGGGCAATGGAAAGTAAAATCAAGATATTGAAACTTGTAGAGTAGACTTGCTACAATATCTGTATTATAAGGAAAACTACATTTTAAAGATATTTCAACTTATCATATGCTGGCCTCTAAATTGCTGTAATTGTCTGAATTAGCTTATGATTTATAGAATAAAATACTGATAGAAATTATCTGTCCATGTACATGCACACATATATACAGTATTATAAGTGTGCATTTCATAAAATAAAGCGATAAATTTAGATAATTCAGGTTGACAGCTTTTTTGCCTAGTGATAGTGTAAGTAATTATTGCAGTTTGGTAATAGACTTATCATACTTTAGTGGGTTCATGTTCTAGATGGATTATATCTTATATTTTCAGGCTATTTTAAAGTCATATTTGGGGGGAGAGGGGATGAAAATAGCTGCAAAAAAACATGGGATACATGACTCTTACTATAAAACCAAAAACTGGTCACAACAGACTTGAAACAAACCTAAAACTTTACCCAGGTGAAATCATGCTAAGGAAAACCTACAATTTTTCTTCTTGGTTTTAATATTAATCTTACATAATGTTGAAAATGTAAAATTTTAAAATTTTATTTCAGCTGAAAAGTTGAATTCTTTGTTCCAGGGCTAACTCTAAGGCATGCTATCTGGCACTATACATCTACTAGCATTTGTGTGGGGAAACACTGAAGGTTTTCCATGTACATCCTGTTTTTTTACTCATGACCCACGTCTTCCCTTTAAGAAGGCTGAGAAACCAACATACAGAACCATATTGTGCTGATTGTGAATCATTCAGAAGTATTTCTATGACAGAAGAAAGCAAGGTAGCTAGTCAAGCCATCCTTTAGTGTATGTTATATTTCTGAGCCAGAGGATATGTTCAATCCATTTTCAAACACATCTCTCAATGAGTATATTACGGGGAAGAATTCTGATTAATTCATGAGCAAAGTAAACTCAGCTTAGAAAAAAAAGAAATCAAAATTCGGAATTGTGATGGGATGACCCTTGCTGGGTGCCAGGTGCCCACCAAAGCTGCTCTTTCCCTCCCCTCATCCACTGGACAGGTGAGAGAAAATACAAGAAATGGCTCATTGATCAAGATAAAGGTGAGGAGACATCTCTCACCAGTTACCGACTGCAGCTGGAATTTTTCTAACATGTGAATAAAAATGTAAACCGTGGATGAAAATAACTTTTGTTGAAGTGTGATACACTTAATAGTCTCTGCAGCTCTCAGTGTTTGGATCGCCAGTACGACCCTGTGTGTGGCACGTCTTTGCTACAAATGCAAACCTTCAAACAATTTCTACTGTTTGGAGTTCAGTGTTTTGTATGCATGTCTGAAACCTACCAATCTGAAAAATAGATGATAGGAATAAAGAATTTCTATTAAATCCCATTATTTGTGAATACACTCCAGAGTAAGTCCTGCTATTAACATCAGATCCTATGACTAATTGCTCCAGAAATTTTGTACTCTTAGCATCCAAAGCTTGCTATAAGAGTATAGTGTTGAATTTGTATCTAGGTCCATAGCAAGGAGGAACAATGAACTTTAATTTTTTTAATAGAAATCTCCTTAATATATTGATCAGAACAAAAGAAACCTAATTGCAGATTTAATTTACATGTGCTGCCTTCTGATTAAATAAATTTTTGGCTTACCTAGCTAATATTGATTTAGTTTATAGTTGTATTTTGTGTCTTCCTAGCAGGAAAGTCAAAAGAAGTCTCTTGTTATGGTCACTATTTAATATAATACAGTATTTTGTAAATGTATAACCAAAATTGCTTGAATTTATATTCCTCATTTAAGAGAATATACTTAGCTGAACTCTGCTGTGTGTACAATTAAAAGCAAATACTAATTTTATTGCCAATATAAATATTTTTCATATTCTTTGTTATTGATATTTTCATATTACTGTAATTGAACAGAATTATACACGAGCATATTTCCATAACTCGGAAGATCTTTCTAGATCTTTTTTTATCCCAGTTCTTTGCCATTACTTTCCCTTTGAATCCTTTCAGTACTTAAGCAAGGCTTATGAGAAGGATGGGGACAGACTTTTTACTAGGACCTGTAGAGATGGAACAAAGGGTGATGGTGTTAAACTGAAGAATAGTTGATTTAGATTAGATATAATGAAGAACTATATACAGTGAAGGTGAAACACTGGAGTGGGTTACCCAGAGATGTTTGAGCTGCCCCATCCCTAGAAACATTGAAGGTCAGGTTGGACCACGCTGTGAGCAACCTGATCTGGTTGTCTCATTGCAGGGGGCTTTTGAAGGTCTCTTCCGTCCCAAACCATTCTATGATTCTCTGATCAGCATTTGTTCTCAAGGTCAACAGGGGTAGATTTTGCAGGGGAACACAACACAAAGGAGCCATCAGAATACTGCCAACATTTTCAATCATGTGAAATGCAGAAAGTAGAAGAGTCACCTGAATATGAAGACCCTGGTGAATATGTTTTCATCATCATCATCATCATCATCATCATCATCATCATCATCATCATCATCGTAATAGTAATAGTAATAGTAATAATAATTTTTAATTTAAGCACATTTCCATTAAGCAGTTGGACTTATAAGTATAAATTAAGCACTGAAATGGATAGTTTCTTATAATTTCCTCGTGTTCATTGTCATGCAACTAATAGAGTAATTATAGAACTGTTCCTGGAGTGAATACTGTGTTATCCACTGAAAAATATTGCAATATTGTGGTACAAAATGTGAATAAAAAATTACTTTTTCTGCAAAATTAAGCTTACATTTTAAAATTCCAGCAGGGGACAACTGTTTTGTAAATAAGATATAGCTGGTTTTGATGTTTAGTTCTCATGGCAATAACAGCATGAACCTAACTGGCACGATTCCCTTCTGCCACTATGTATACTTCAGCTTTCCAGACAGAAGTAGCACAGGGTATAGACATTTCATTAGGGAAAAAAAGTTGAATGTTTCTGAACTGGTACTGATCTGGAGTGTTTCTAAATCCTAAGACTCTTAGAAAGATGCAAAAAAATAAACTTCAAGAAAGACTGATGTAGTTTAAATTGTAATTATAATAGTCTCCCATCATGAACAGGTGCACAGTGGAGTATTTGAACCTCTGTATAAAAAGAATGCACACAACAATTAACTAATTAAATATGTGTGCTGGTTTTGGCTGGGGTAGAGTTAATTTTCTTCCTGGTGGCTGATGTGGGGCTGGGTTTCAGATTTGTGCTGAGCACAGTGTTGATAATACAGAGATGTTTTTGTTATTGCTGAGTGGGGCTTACAGAGAGCCAAGGCCTTTTCTGCTTTTCATACTGTCACACTGGGGAGGGTGCATGGGAGTTTGGGAGGAGACACAGCCAGGACAGGTGACCCAAACGGACCAAAGGGATATTCCAGACCACATGACATCATGCTCAGTATAGAAAGTGGGGAAGGGAAAGGAAGAAGGAGCGGACATTGGGACTGATGGCATTTGTCTTCCCAAGTCACAGTTATGTGCGATGGGGCCCTGCTCTCCTGGAGATGGCTCGATACCTGCCTGCCCATGGAAAACAGTGAGTTAATTCCTTGCTTTGCTTTGCTTTGCTTGTGTGCATGGCTTTTGCTTTCCCTGTTACTTCAGTCTGTGTCTCAACCCATGAGTTTTCTCACTTCCATCCTTCTGATTCTCTCCCCTATCCCACTGGCAGGGGACTGAGCGAGCAGCTGTGTGGGGCTTGGTGACTGGCTGGGGTTAAACCATGAAAATATGAAAGAAAATAATGGTTAAGACTAGAATTGTGTTTTCTCCTACTTAATGAAAAATGTGAGTAATTCTGTGTTGCAACAAAGGAGTTTAAGATATAAAGTCCCTAACGTTAATAGGGAATAGCAAAAGTTAATAGGGTCTAGTGGGAAGTGTCCCTGCCCATGGCAGCGGGTTGTAACTAGATGATCTTTAAGGTCCCTTGTAACTCACTGTATGATTTTATGATGCAATACAAAATATGACTTAGTCCTCCAGACTCTCATAATTCAGACTTGGCCTTCCAAGGATTGCAGAATGAACATAACATTGTCAACTTGTGGTAGTTTCTATGTGAAAAGGAGGATGGAGACACTGCAGCATTTCATGAAGGAATAACCCTGCTTGTGTTTGCAGTGTCTGTGGCAGGCGCCTGTTCCTGTAGTCTATCAATCCTAAAAGCTGAATAAGGTTCTTGGCTGGTCAACGCTGGCCAAGTGTTCTTCCCTGGACAGTGGATGTGCAGAACTCCACTGAAGGCAGCATTTTGCAGCCATGTCAGGGATTCATTCTGGTCACAATTCCTTCCCCGTTGCACAAAGTTCTCTCCAGGGACACTGGCACACACTGGCCCTGGTAAGCAAAATCATGACAGGAAATCCACTGTTTTTGTGTTTGCCACAGGATGTATTCCATGCAGCATGAAAGACTTGTAATTTTGTCTTCAATTTCTTTTTTTTAATATAATTTAAAAATCACTAATGAACACGTTACCCCAGCTGAACTCGAGTTGAAAAGGCTTTATTAATTCAAGAGGAGCAAACTTTCTCTTCTTATACAATACTTATTCATTGTTACTCTGACATCAGTGAGTGAGTGACAGTTATTATAGATCTAATTTTTTTTACACTGCGTGAAATTATTCTGGCACAAAGCACTTGGGTTTCTGCCCTTAAATAATTTTACAGAAATATTTTAAATATCAAATGAAATCCTGGAAGATGATGGTAATGCATTAGGAATATGGCCTGAGGGTTCTGCAGCTCAGAACTGAGTGTGGTTTCAACTGTTTTGTCTCAAGACCATCTACTCCATGGCTATTTGACCTGTGCTGCAAAACAGTAGTTAAAACAGCTGCCTGAGCAAAACCTCCTTTAAGTTTCAAGACTAACTGCAATAACAGTGAGTGAAAATTACTTCTATAAAAGTGAAATTTTGAAATCATGGATGGGTTATCTGTTTTATTGCAAACAAGGCTGGTTTCTCTAACAAACTTCTGACTATTTTCTATGTATGTGGTCTGCACCATTGACCTTTTATTTCAATTGAGATAGCGCTTGAAACTGCAATACAATCAGAAATCAGTTTGTGAGGTAGAAAATCTCTTTAAATGGTAACTAGGAAATAGGTGATAGTTCAACAGGGTTTATAGTACTTCTTAGAATCTGGATATAGAGAGAAATTAGGTAGATAAAATATATCATTGCAGGCTATAGCATCACTGCATAGCAGCAGGGGAAAAGGATTCAAATGAACTTCTATGCAAAAGTGAAGACAGACAAAAAAGCACTGGTATAATTTCTTACTTTAAACTTTAAATGAACATTGAGACTAGCTTTAGTCCTTATTCAGAAGTTTGAGAGTAAACTATGTAAATCTTATCCTTGGTGTTTTTTAGTATGCTGGATTTCTTCCCTAGATTCAACAATTTTAATGGACAACCAAAGGATTTTTGTCACATAAAACAGAAACCAGGAACTAGAAAATATCCTCTGCCTGTGTAAAATTGCAGATTGATATGAAAATATGGGGATTTCAACAGCCTCTGTCTCATAAAATGAAAATAAAGCAGGAAGATTGCCTTTTTTCTAAATTCACAGTGCAACCAAAGATCTACATTGGTTTATTTAGATGAAGGTATACAAGAACTGATATCTTCAATATATATTTGAAAGAATATTTCTGATTCTTCCTAATTAAACAAACAAATACTTTCAGTGAGATGTTAACAAAAGTTGAAGTAGAAAACTTCTTCTGTCCAGTAAATGAGAAATACAGGTAAATATAATTTTTATTACCCTCAGAAAAGTGAAAACTCAGCTGGTGGTGAGTTGTAAAAAAAATAAATTATGTTTTGTGGAATCATATTCTCTCTCAATCTCTGTTTTTTTTTTTTTTTTTTTTTTTTTATCTAGAGCATGACTTACTTATGGTTTCTGAACTAATATTTTGAAGGCATATTTTAAGTTTCCTTTGTAGATCAGGATGCAAAAAAAGAAGGATGGAAATAATTTGTGACAATGAATTCTCCAGCCCAAACTGTGTGCCCTACGGTCATTGAAAGTGTCATTTGGGGGTTGCAGCAGTCTTCAATTCCATGTGTTAGGAGAGACCTTTAGGAGCCAGGCTGCTGCATGACATTCAGGCTTGATGGACTCATCAGTTCTCATTGTTCCAGTGATCATACTTCCCCTGACAGAAAAATTATAGATGCAGTCCCTGTAGTTCCCACTGCTAAATTTGCAGGATCCTCTGAGAGGAAGGAAGGATTGGGGAAGGATAATGACTTTGTGAATCTCTTTCTGTTATTTGTCTGATCTCAGTAATTGGAAGACCTTGTGATCTGCTGATAAATGGCAAAATTAAATGCTAATGGCCAGAATGAGAAATTAATATAACTATCCTATATCTTATTTTTACATTCAAAATACAATGTGACTTTAATTATTAAAAGAAACACAGGTACTATTTTTCTCAGTTTTTTTTTCTCCTTACAGAGTTTTGCCCTAAAATCTTCATTTTTTCTAGTTTCAAATAGATGATAATCTTCTGAAAAACATTTTTCATTCATTTATCAGAACATATACATGCTGGCCTTTTTCTCTGTAAGATAAATGTGTGTCTGCCAAAATATTTTATCTCTATTTCTCATCAGTAAACTATTTAATAAGGCTCCAGGAATACAGTGTTGTTATCATATGGCACTGCGAAATATTATACTGGCTCTAGGAGCAACAGCCAGAGAAGATTTTTAATGTGCCATTAAGTAGTAAACTCACAGCTGCATGATAGTTTCTAAGTAACTGGTGAGCATAATCATTTAAAAGTATGTCCAGAATTAAAGAAAATACATATAAAAATACAGAAAGTCAGGGAATTAAATTTTCTGATTTAATTTTATTCGTATTAAAATGTTCTTTAGATAAAAGGATAAATATACCATTTACTCAAAGGGAAAAATTGTTAGGAAGTGTATGAAGGGGAGAAGGAGGATTTTGTGGGTACATCAGTTTCTAATTCTGACTGAAGTGTTATGGTAGAACTGATCAGTTCATACAATCAAAAACACATTACACATTAAAGAGAACAAAGTAAAGAGGAGAGCATTCTGCACAGAATGTAATAATACTAATGCTCAATTTCTGCTTGTAATCATCTTAGAATCTTCTAGGAGAATAAACCACAATGAATAGCCAAGTGATGTTTTCCATTCCTAGGGGAAAAAAAAGGGGGAGAGGGGTATCTATAGAAACATCATTGCGTAAGTCTAAAACTGCTTAACTGGAAACTGCTTTTTTTTTCCGTCTTGGAAAATGTGTGGGTCTTCTGGGTTTAGATAACCATTCAGAGACTGTTGTAACATCATACACTAATAAAATATTGTTATCAAAAAGTATTAGGAAAGGGAGTTTTGTAACTATAAAGTAAGTGAGGAGTCCTTTCCCAGTCCTTGCAACCCAGTTTCCAAACATCTGGAGAAGGACATTATCCTTATGACATACAAATGTGTGAGAGACGTAACATTACAAACTTTTCACACTTATGATTTCTGGTTCTGGAGGCAGGCCTTAATAGATAGATCCTTTTTTTCATGGAAACACAGTGTTCTAGGCTGTGCACAGTTTTAGATGAGACATTGAAATTGGAGAAGGAACAGGGAAAATGCTTTGACCTGTTTTATAACATATATGTATATTTTACTATTTGTAGTTCATATTTGCTGTGCAAAGAACAGATGATGTCACCAGTCAGCAAAGTATTTTTTAAAAAATATGAATAATTGGAACCAAGGGAGAACCACCAGCTGAATCTTGGACTGTTCCCATGTAATTAAAGGTTAGCACATACACAAGTACTTGACCATATGATAGAGAACTCAGAACTATACAAAATTAGTCAGAAAACTGTTAAACAAAGTAGTGGGGAGTTTCAGACTTAAGAATATATTTTTGAGGAGAATATGTTCACTTTTCAATTACACTGTAGACTGAGATATTCGCTTGAATGATCTATTTATTTCTCAAGAACCTTTTCTTGCCTGTTTTTAAAATTTCATATATTTTTGCTGTAATGAGGACTATAGTAGTTCCCACTGCTACAAGAAGGATTTCTGTTACTATAAAAGATATTTGCACATATTTTATTAAACATTAAATCCCCATATTTCTATTCTTGTACATTCTTATACAATTATTTACTGTTATTGTCTTCATTTGAAGAAATTGAAGTATAGATGATGTATTACTCCTTTATTTTATTTCAAGGACACAGGTTTTTTGTATTATATTCAAAAGTGTCTGTCACTGATTTTTTTTGGTCTTGCCACTCTGTGTTCTAGTTCTGCATGGTTTAAATTCTGTTAGATCAGATATTTCCTTCCAAACCCGAGATTTCTTTTGTATTCATGGTGACTTTTGTGTCCATAGGAACAATTTTTTTTAAATTTATTTTTTCTTTCTTCCAGGATATGCTTTGAAAATTAATAATAAGTATATAAAATTTTTAAAAGGCACAGAAATTAAATGTTATTTAAAACTTTTAAGCCAAAATTTAAACATCTGCTTTCTTCTCATTTCTAGGTTCCTCTATATGAAATGAGAAAAAGTAATGTCTTGCTGTAGATAATTATGCATTCTTTTTCCTTCATTTTTATATAAAACATCCTCTTTCATTCTTAATAGTTTTTGGAATATGAATCATGACATCATTTTTTTAAATGAAAAATGGACAATAGCTCTTCTTCCAGGAAACAAGAGATAGTACAAGTGAAAATGACGTCAAATTTAACCAGGGAATGTTTAGATTGGATATTTGGAAAAATATCTTCACTGAAAAGGTTGTCAGGCCTTGAAACTGGCTAGCCTGGAAAGTGGTGGAATCACCATATCTGGAAGTGTTCAAAAGACATGTAAATGTGGCTCTTGGGGACGTGATTTAGTGGTGAATACGGTGGTGCTGGGTTAATGTTTGGACTTGATGATCTTAGAGGTCTCTTTCAGCCTTGATCTGTGATTCTACATGGTGAATCAGAAAGTGTAGAAATCACCATCGCCATCACATTACCAGAAAGTGTAGAAATGGCAATATGTGCACAGCTGGAATGCCAGAGTGCCTGGAGGGACCCCTTATAGGGCAAAAGTTACTGAAGCCTTGAAAGCTATAGGGCAGCCTATAGCTGGGCAGGATGATGACAGATGACACTGACTGGTTTCAGGGGAGGAATAGAAAGAAAGCCAAACTACTCTTGAGAAGGGAGGAAAGCTAGGAAAACACCTGTTTTTAGTGATGTGGTTGTGTTGTTTTGTTTTTTTTTTTAATGGCACTGAGACAGCCACAGACAAAAAGAGTGAGTGGTGAAATGAAGACATTATTTGTATGAGTCAGCAGGATTTCAATCGAGTGTGATTATACATGAAAAAAAATAGAAGAGATAGTGTTTGTGTTCTGTGTAATGCAGTAGAGATTACAGCCCTATTGTGCCAGATCTCAAACATGAATAAACATGTCATCTGTCACAACGAGATTATAACATAAGCAGAAAAGACAGGCCTAATGTGAAAGAAATGTGAAAAGATAGAGAGATATGCAAGTGACAAAGTGATCTGGATAAAGCTGTGGAAGTCCTGTCTAATTTAATGCTACATTTTGAATCCTAAACCAGCTTGTTACTCTGAAGTCTTAAGTGCTTCTCTAAATTACATCTAAGAACAAGAGTTAAGGTGTATAGCAGGGATGCACACTTAATTATTTCCTTATTTAATTACTATTGCTTATTTTCAACTTGGAATATGAGGTATGGAAAAACCAAATTTTAGCCAGATTTGTCTAGCTAGATTTTCTGTGGTGTAACTGCATATGATATTTGCATGCTCCTAGCATATCCTAAGGTGCTTCTGCAACTTTCTTCCTTCCATAATGCACTGATAAAATACCTCTCTCTTCCAAATCAGGGCATCATAGAAGCACTGACGTTGCTAAATACTTTTCAATGAGATGTGGAGATTTATCTTTTTGACTGAGAGTATGGCTAGCTTAGCTATTTTTAGAAAAAATCTCTGCTTTGTAGCTGCCTGTTAGCAATGGCCACTTTCCCATCTATTTGACAGGTTACTTGCTTTGAACAGCTGAGGTTACAGACCATGTTAGCAGTATCTTTCCTGAAATATGCACCAGATTCCCTTTCCATTTCTTCAACTGTTTTTCAAAAAAGTCTTCCAGTCATTGCTCCTTCCTTCTTCCACCACAGCTGCCCTTTGTCTACAAGCAGATGCATGCAGATGTCCATTCACCCTTCTGCCTAAGTGGTGTTAGACCCAAACTAAGTAAATACTTTGATCTATACTTTTTGTTTTCTTTGTATAGGTGTGTTGCTATTGGCGGCTTAATAACAACACAGACTTCAGGTATCAGAAGGCAAGAAGAAGCAGTTTATTAAGAAACTCAGACCCTTTTATAGGGTCTTAGTGGAGTTGCACATAATTGATCAATCTACATTAACACCCATCACCTTCTTTGGCTCGTTAGGACACCACCCAAGTGTAAACCATCTTAGAAAAACAATAAGTGAAAAACAACAGATGTTCTTTGCTTACATATTTGCCATATCTTTCCCACTGCTTTTCTCATGGGAATACTCTCCCTGGGATGTCTGCAGCCATCCCAGGGAAAGCATCTCTGACCAGGTTCTCAGCATCCACATAGGTGTTGGGTGGTCTTGGTCACAGTTGCTTACAAACAAATAGGTTCAGAGCTAAAAAATAAATGCATGCATTTGAGTATTATGCGCTTTTTAATATTCAGGGTTTAGTCCTTATTTCGAATTAAACTTTTCCTGCCTATATAAGGTTTGAAATTTGTATAAAGAAAGTATGTTCAGAGAAATGGAATGTGGTGCTTCAAGGGCTTCTGGGGCTCAGGTTTGGAGTTTTTACTCTGTAAACATATGCAATAAATTCACCAGTATCCTGTTTCTTTGAGATTTAAAAAAAAAATTATATATATCTGTTCTGACTACCTTTTTGATGAAAAATGTTTCTTTGGGTTTAAACAGCAGTTGGAAATACAGTCAGCTCTGATTTTTCCAGACTATGTGAAACTGGACATCAATTTTGCTGCATTATTTCTTAGCTTGCAAATAAATATGAATATATTCTACATACTATTATCTGTCTGGGTGCATTTTTTCTCCAGTGATACTGATGCTACATATTCAGATCAATACATCTCTGAAGTCCTGGTACTCAGGGTTTTGCACTCAGAATCTAGTTGCCTTTCCTGGTCAATCACTGAGAAATGCAATCCTTATTTTTGGGTTGAAGTACAAATAATTTTTGAACTTGTACAGAAAACTAGAAGAAAGAATTGCAGTAGAATTCTTTCTTCTCCTCTTTGTGATCCTGTTTTAAAATTATTCAGACAATTTGGATTTCACAACAAGGAAATTTTAATTAGTCTGTATGCCTTTTCAGTAGACATCTACTTCAAAATGTTCCAACAGCACTCTGGAAACACAGAAAAAGAAGGGACAAATCATCAAATATAGCCAGATAGCAGAAGAGCAAAAAAACTGTTTATGTTTGACATCTGATGTGAAATATGTGCAGCAAAGATAAGCCAGGGATCTCATCTTGTGGCAGGGACAAAGGGCAGAGAACCACTGCTGCTGAAGAAACTATGAACAATCACAGGTGTCCAAGCAGCATCCATGGAATACTGGAGTGGTACCTGATGGGTACAGGCACAGCAGAAGCTGCCAAGACTAGCTGGCAATTTTCTTTCACTACAATGTGCTTTCTTTAATTGGTTTGGATAAGTGGCAATAGTGCTATA
The DNA here is from genome assembly GCA_013398275.1 of Promerops cafer. Taxonomy (NCBI): domain Eukaryota; kingdom Metazoa; phylum Chordata; class Aves; order Passeriformes; family Nectariniidae; genus Promerops; species Promerops cafer. Next base: position 20,884 of record VZSE01012166.1, read on the forward strand.
GGTCATTTTTGGTGGAAAAAATCTATGGGATTCAACAAAAGAAGACACACGAATCCTTTCTCTCCAGTCTGTGAGAGAGGGTAGTGAGACAGTGAGAAAGAACTTGATATTGCTTGGCACAGACTTTTTAAAGAATTTGCTAACCAGCCTTTCTTATTTCCTAACTACTCTAAGTTAGGCAGATTACAGTGAAAATTTCCTAAAAATAAAGTGGCAGAAAGATGAATAACTCACACTGGGGAAAAAAAAAAAAACAAACATAAGGTAAGATTCTATCTAATGTTTGTTCTTTTAAAGCTGTTTTCTTCTTGATTGCTTTCCTATTTTAAAGGTCTATTTGCCAGGGAGAGACTGCAATTCTCTGATCTTTGGCAGATGCAAAGATGGAGTCCTGCCTGTGTTATTTATTTGTCTTAGGCATGTCCATTGGTTCCTGAAAACTTCTGTCAAGTTAAGAAACTGGAAAAAAAAATTGATAATAGCCAGGCAGGGAAAATTATAGCGTACCAGTTTCACTAAGAGCAAAAAAGGAGGCTCCTCAAGCAATCTGTATTCTTTTGCAACTTCTTTGTCAAATTAGCTGTAATCAAAGGTCTCTTATGTCCTGTAGCTCTACTTGTGTAACATTTTTCTTAACTTCTGAATTACTGCTGAGTACAGATGTTTATTGAAATCCTGTTTCTGGTAAAGATTACTACAAAATTACTGTTAATCCACACAAATTTTGGTTTCACTCTTTAATTAATGTGGATCAGATATTTTCCAGTGCATAATATTTGGTAAAGTCAGAAGAAAGGCAAGATAATCTAGTGGTGGTAGGGCCTGAGAGATTGTTGGCATGTTTCAAAATATCTATCTTTGAAGTTGCACAGGGCTGATGACACTGACTCAGGTGTGGAAAGTTTTGCTTGCATCCTAGTGTTTCAGTAAGTAAAAGGAGGGCAAGGATTTCCTCTGAGATGTATTTTTTTTTCTGTTAATTCATACATGACTATTAGAAGAAGCAATAAGTAGTTTATTTGCAATCAAGCACATCTGTTTCACAGCACAAGTGTAGGACCTGTGGAGGGGATATGTTATGCACAAAAAAAGAAGCAGTTACAAGAAGGATAAGGCTGATGGCACATGGGATCTGGGCAGAGTTTTGGCTGACCAAATCCAGCCTTTGATGCTGTTTATGGTTGCCCATGTCTTTTTGTGCCATGGAGGGCCTGAAGTGGATGCCTGGGTTGCTCAAGACAAATCAAGCCCTTGGAGCCTGGCCACGTTGTCCTGGGGCAATCCAAGGGAGGTGGGTACTACCCTCTGCAGGTGAGGGACAGGGAACAAGAGTCATGGGTGCAGCCCAGGGCTCTGACTGCACTGCTGGCATCACAGAACATGAGCCAACACAGATCAACAGCTGCAAGAGCTCAGTCACAGGAGGAATGAGTGTCCTGAACCCTTTCAGCACCACTGAGAAATCTCTGGAAGCACAGCAGGAACAAAAATCCTGCCCAGGTGGGGCCTCCTCCCACCACCAGGATACATCATCATCAGCCCAGCAGTGTCTATAGTCTATAGCAGAAGGTACTATGAGCTGGAAACACTGTTAAAAGCACACTCACTGCTTTAATCTCCTCCATCCTTGCCTATTTATTTTATTTATGTTTTGTTTGTCTTGTTTGGAGCAATAAAACATGTGGAGCATATTATTCCTATATTTGTTTTGTGACTACCACGTTGTAAACATGGCCAGAATTTAAGTACAGGTTTTTCCTGTACTTAAATACTCAAAATAGTTTTCTTCACAGAGCGTGTATTAAAACTGAGAGGAATATAGTTTCACTATTTTAAGCACTCAGTAGTGCCTCCATGTTCATACCATTCACAGATACCTGTGAATATTCCAGCAAACAGAAAGAAAGCTATATTTAAAGTTTCATTGAGTTGCTACCATAATTCAGATGTTTTAATTTTCATAAACTTAACCCCATTTTACTAATATTTTTTGCTTTATTTTCCCTTAAGACAGTGAAGCATAATTGGAACAAATGTGCTGATAATATTTCCATTGCTGGTTGAACTGATAAAATGAATGATTTCTATTTAATTGCAATGAGACTTAAATAATATTTTTTTTTAAAAATGAAGCTTTGCTGGGTCTCTCAAAGAAAACACTCTACAATTCAGCCTCTAAACTGTAAAGTAATTCTACTTAGTCTTTGGAATGGTTTAACTGAAAAATTATTTTGGTAGGCAGAAATAACAAAATACTTTAATATTCCTTGGCAAATATTAATGAATCCCACTGACATGCAATTACTGTTTTATTTTTTTCCCCTAAGGAATTACTGAGCAGTGTTTCAGAAACATTTATGCATTGGCACTGGTCTTAAACTAAGTAAGTTACCAAAGCAAACAGCTGACATCATCAGAAACTTGGGCTGGTGTGCTGATAGTAGGGATAGTAATATTAAATGCTTTGGTTGCTGCAGTTTCAAATGGTGATTTTTGATGTAAAAAACCAACAAAATATGTGACTATCTTGTTACTTTAAATGTTTCGAAATCTGACTGGTAGACAGTGCTCTAGACATATAGGTGTTTGCCTCATAGAGAAAATTTTAAAATTAGAAGTTCCTCAATTTCTCAAGGAAATATGAGTGAAGTTAGTGATAGAACAGGAATTATGATTTAATTTGAAGTGAGGAGACTGAAGAAGAGATGCTTATTGATTCTTCCAGTGAAATTGGCTTGTCCTCCTTTCTGGACTTCAGCTGAGCTCCAGAATTGAGAGATCAGAAAGAAAAAAGTCTGGAGCTTCTAAATTACATGGTAAAATGACACTGATGTGAGAAATAAGGAGAGGAAGGATCATGAATAAAAGCAGTGAAGGAGTCAAATGCAATGAGGTTTGCACAAATAAATGACTTTTTATTATCTTGACAAATTATTAAATTTGTAAAAGAAGGCGATTTCTCATAATTCCTTGCATCTTGGGAAGGTCCCAAATGTGCTTGTGTAGATACATTATTTGTTACACAAATTATAAGAGGTGTTTGGTTCTCTATTGATTTTTATATATATTTTTATAGCAGGTATTTGTTTTTCCAAGGCAGAGCTACCACCAGACTTCTTGGGTTGTTACTGTAGCCTCCTCTGAGGCAGACTGACAATGAATACAACTGATCTGAAGTAGCAGAATCATTAAAATCAAGACCATTTTGTCTGTTTCCTCAGGAAATCATCCATGGTTTTGTGTATGTATCTATGTAAATGTGTACACAAGATTCATGGATATAATTTCCAATATAAAAATCTCTATCCTGATAGTTTAAGGTAGATGATGAATTATATAATGTTACTGGGAAAACTCAGTGTTTAAAAGATATTGAGGACTTTCCCAAATGCCCTCTCCCATGGGCCAGTTCATATCTACCTTTCCCCAGATAAAAAATGAAAAATTTTTTACAAAACAATTTAATACAAAATTCTCTTGATATATCACTGTCTTGGTTTACAAGACAGTGTCTGCTAGGGAAGGCAGTAGCCTCCCTTGGAATGGAGAATGTAAACCCCCTCCCTCTGAATTATTAGAATTTTGAAATTAAGGGGATCTCAGGCAGAGATGTGAGGATAAGAGTAGCAGTTTTTACTAATATGTATAATAAAGCAAACACACAACAGTAACAGTGGTGTTAACACCAAACAGACCCAGAACCAGTGACAGCCTTTCGGCTGCGGCACTTTCCCTTTGGTGCAGTTACGGTCACAGCCGGCAGGGGCGCTGGCAGCTCCCGATGTGCAGGGCAGGTGCGGTGCTCCCCACGTGGCTGCAGGGGGCGCTCCAGTGCGGGCCCGGGAAACACGTGGCAATGGCGGCTTGGCTAGACAGGGAGGGATGGAGGAGAGGCTTTGCTTCACAAACCCCTGGGGCAGCCGATCCTGGTGCTCCTAGCAGGACTCTTGGATGCAGCAGTCTGGAACAGCAGGGATGAGCAAAAAATCCTGGGGTGGTGGACAAGAATGTATCAAAAACTCCATGACAATAGCTGGAACCTGCAGGATGCTCTGGCAGGGCGGGGGGATGTGGGGCCCAGCAGCAGCAGAAAGGTTCCCCGCTGGGTTATGGCGGTGGCAGCAAACTCCTTTCCCCAAGCCACAGGTCTGACCATCCTCCTTCAAAGCTGCGCAGCGAGAGAGTGGCTGCCCCAACCCCATCTCTTTTTACCTGCCCCCATTCTTGCAGTATCTCTTCCCCCCACCCCTCTCCCAGAGAAACTCCCAAAAACGAAATGTGTTCCCCCTCCCCGCCTGTCTCAAGCACCCAGCCATCAGTGCTTCTTAGCAACTCAATGGGAAGAAAATCCACAAGTAATAAGGAAAGAACAGAAAAAACCCAACCCCCAACAATCACAATTATTGAAATATCTGTGTTAAATAACATAATGGAAATCCATTGGGAATATTCATAATATTAATTAGATCTACATTTTCCCATTTGTCTCTTGATCAGTTTAAAATACATGAAAAGTGACACATAAGAAATAAAAAAAAAACCCCTCAAGCTCATAAAAGTTTACATCTGTAACCAGGAAGTTCAAGATATTTCAATTTTTTGACTAAATACTATACATTGACTAAAATAAATGTTGTTTCCTTGGGTATTTAAGGAACATATTTTAACAGCTGCTTTACAGAAGTTTGTTTAATATACTGTCTTTCTACAGTTATATCTGTTTCAATGGCAAGTTTCAAGCAATGAGAAGATAATGATCATATGTAAAAGTATAAGAAATTTAAAACAATCACGAACTAAAAAAAAACTGATTTTCTGAACATTTTTTTTCAGAACCGAGCATTCTTTCAGTGTGGCTTATGAAGAAATTATTTTATTAACCTCACCAATTAGGTCATTTCTCACTGGAATGGCTTTCTAGAGAACCCTATCAAGACCTCCTAAGCTGCCTTTGAGATCAAGGAAGTGATACAGGTAACTTTGGTCTCAAACTCTGCCTCGAGGACACCCCTGATATACGGAGTAGATGTAGATGATGTGAACAAATGTCTTCAGGAAGGAAGAAGAAAGGAATTAACAGATCTCTGGGCTGGACTAGCTATTGTAAACTGGAACAGATTCCTATTCCAGAAATTTATTTCATATCTATTGTTTTTGGGAAGGCTGTATAAGAGGGAGACTTAACAATAACATCACTAAGAGTTCTGTCTGGAAATGCAATGGCAAGATTGCCAGCATCATCTGAAGTGAGGAATATTGAATTTGTTCTTCTCTGTGTCAATGTGGAATCTTATTTTATGAGTAAAATAAGACTGTTTTTGAAGCTGCTGGAGATAAACTTGACCTGTGCTCTCAAAGCTAATGCCTATAAATCCATATCCATGAGGGTTTTTTCAAAGCAAAAAGTGTTGTTTAAGTCTTCTAAAAGACAACGTACTAAATTCTTATGCACATGACAATTACTTGACATAAACCTGTATGCAATGTGTATGTCCTTAAAGATCAAAAACAATGGATAATTTACAAAGAGCCCATATCTTAGCTCACTGATTTTTGCTGAGGCTTTTTATATAAGATAAAAGTCTGAAATATTGTCTAGTTTTTTTTCATCTATGAGACATTATTCAAAATTCCAGAATTTTCTAAGGATTGAAAGTCTTATTTTCAATATCTCTACTTGCAGTGGGATGTTAGGGGAGAGAGACGGTCAGATTTTGATTTTTATTTTTATGATAACTGAAAGGACTATTTGCTGCAGGGGTCTTTCAAAGAGGACCTTGATTAGAGGACAGTTTTATAGGTTATTTTATGTCATATTAACATAAACCAATCTTTGAGGAACCTTGTTCTTTCTGATGTAAGTTGGGGTTTTTGAATGTACAGAGAACAGACCTTCAGAAAGCAAGGAGATCTCACATTCCTGTCACCAAATCTGTGTTTCAGAAAGTCAAGGTTTGGGTATGATAAAAAGAAAAAAGATATGTTAAGTATAAAGATGGGTTATAAAATGCCATTGCTGCAGAAGATATCAATAAATGTGTACCCAGTATTCTGTGTCCTAAATGTATGCATTTAATGTATCTGTTTCTATGTATTAACAGGATGGATGAAGTTTTATAGGATGCAGCTCATAGTTAATTTTTTGACAGACGGAGCATTAATACAGTCTGGTATTGGTGACTTGGATTTTATTCCTGGATCTGTGCCACTCTGAGCATTTGCTCACTCTTCCCCACTATTATCTCTCTGTTCCATTTCTCTTTCTCTCCTTTATAGTCTGTAAATCTCTTGGTGCAGAAACTCTATTTCTTTGTGTGTGCTCAGTACCTATATTCAGATCTTTGTCTGGACCCTTAAATGCACTTGTAATATGAAAATGGAAGCCTAATTACCTGATAACCTCAGTGAACCACTGGGTGATCTGTGTAACATCTGAAAGTAAAAGACATCATGCAAATTACAATTACTGCAGTTAATGGAAGAGATGTTCTCTTCACACCAGCACATTTGGTTTCATTGACAATAATTCTAATAACACTGCACACAATTTAGAAAAAACACTTCTGAATTGTCTTTGGATAGTACCAGAATATATTCCCTAGTGATGGTGTCAGTGTCATGGAGTTGTACACACTGTAGTTCAAATGTCTGAAAAAAGTAGCTACTGCTAAAAAGCTTTTTATAGGCAAGTGCCCTAAAACAAATGACATAATTCAAATTCCAGACTTTCTGTTATGGTCAGTGTCATGTAATGAATATATGTAATGAATAAGGTATATGAGGTACAAAACACCATAAATATATGTGTCTGAAGCAACTCAGTTGGGCAATTACAATTCTTTCATTTTAGATTGCCTGTATGGCTTTGAATTCTATAGCTATAACTCATCTTTTCACCAAGCTGTTTTAGCTTTTCCTTTCGGTGATGATTTCTCCAACTGAAATCAGAATTCTTCTCACTTCTCCCCTCCCCTCCCCTCCCCAAATCCCCCTTACTTAATTCTCTATTAAAACCTCTAAAGAACTGAAGATCTGGCTTCTGGCTGCCTTTACCTTACTAGGACAATAGGAATAAGAGCCTTCATCCATAATCACAGTATTTTGGGCAGTACAAAAAGGGTTTAACCTTTGCCATGTTGTCTATTTTTCATCCAGAAAAAAATCCAGATGTTTAGATTTCATGGGAGAAAATATATGTCTCGTCTATTCATGAATGACAGAAGTCCTCGCTACCCCACTTGCTTTTTTAATAAATGAATATTCTAGTGCTTGTGGATAGCTTGAAGCCAGAGATACAGGTCTAGGTATGCCATCTTCATGCCAATGGGGGTTTTTTTGTACTTCATATCCTGCTGCAGTTCATATATATCACTTATTGTCAGAGTAAAATCGGTCTGAATTGAATTTATTTAAAGTCAGGTTAAACCACAAGAGAGATATTTATTGGAGATTCAATTTTACCAAACCAAATGCTTGGCTCAGTAATTTAACTTTAGAGTAATCTCTCCTTTCTATGGGGGATTAAAATTAATGACTTTATAATAGCTAGATCTTACAATTCACAGATGTAGCTCCCATTGCTATTCAGGAAGACTTACAAAATCAAGATGATATTAATGATCAAGTAAAAGGAACTTCAGACTAATCTTTCAAATCTTTTGTGAAAACAGTTTTCACTGTCAAATCCTTCCAACTTTAAATTCAATAGCAAAATGCTCACACCACCATTAGCCATAAGTAAGAAAAACGGCATGTTTGCTAAGATAGACTTGCATGTGTGTAATGGTAAGTTGTGTTTAAGGTCTTTGTGTAACCTGTAATATGCATTCCATTTCACCAATGAAATTCATATGTGCATTTAATGATGGATATTAAATGAGACATAAACATTGATTGAACATAGTCACATTTGGAGAAAACTGATGGTTTGGCTTTAGCTCTAAATATAAGTATGCATTATTTTTGTAAATATTTAGCTTTGCAGTGAGATGCAAGGGCATGTAAATGTACCTATTTCTAGATATGAGGGATTGATTAAAATTAAATGCACATGATATATTTTCTTTACTACAGCTTTAATATTAAGGGCTGCCAGGAATATCTTGGCATAAGCTCCATTGGTGGTCATTTCCTCAGCATGAAACAGTGATTGTCCAGTCATAATTCACTGCAAAATAGCTCATTATGTTGGTGCAAATCCATTATGTAAACAAACAAGTTGCTGTAACCCTTATCCATATATTTTTTCTTCTTAATACTGTAAGAATTATGTAAAAAAAAATTATTAATCAAATTTAATGTTTGATTTCTCTGATAATGTGCTGTTTAAACCATTTTGCATTTAAAATACTAATAAGGGGCATGTGTAAATATGAGTCAGAGGTGAGAGTTGTTTACATTTTTGCTGTTATGTGTGCAGCATATTAAGTGAGGGAAGCTGGTTAATGTTCACACTTAAAGAATTCCAAGTTATTCTGAGGGAAGTAATTATAGATTAGTTCCCTTTGAAATCTAATTAAGACACATACAGATGAATAAAATAGGTAGCACTGGAGAGAAAAAAATCACAAACATTATGTGTGTTCTTTAAAGGAAATTCATTAAAAATTTTAAAAGGAAGTAGAAAGAAAGTTATATGTAACAGGGAACAAATCTTAAACCTAAGGTAAACAAAGCACTTCAGTACAGTGTCCTTTAATGTCTTGACCACTACAAGGAAATCAAAGATAAACAGCTAATCACCTAAAAAAAAAAAAAAACAGTGTATGTTTTAAAACAGAATCCGGCAGCTTGTAGGGAATTCAGGTAAAATTTGGGGCAAACTACTTTGGATAAAAGAAAAAAGCCTTTTTTTCAAAATCAAGAATTGAGAGTTTCTTTAAATTTTTTCTACTGGCAATTGAGTTAGAATGTACTTCCATACCTAAAAAAAGGGCAAGTCAGTTCAGATGGACCTAGATGGGCTTGCTTTTCCCACAATTATGTCACCCCAAAGTGTTCTCTTTTCCAGGTTGAACCGTCCCAGTTCTCTCAGCTTGTCTTTGTTGGAGAAGTGCTCCAGCCCTCTAAGGATTTTGGCTTTCTCTGCACTTACTCCAACACGTCAATGTCCTTCCTGTGCTGAGACCTCAGAGCTGGATGCAATGAAACTTCATTATTTTAACCTCAACCACTGTATCTTGTTTCTTTGGGTTTTTTGCTTAATTTTTCTTCAATAGTGGCTACATAGCAAGAATGCATGTTTTCTATCAGAGAAAAATCACCACAGAAATAAGCATTAATATTGCAGAGCACAGAAAAATTGCTCTGATCTGAATTTAAAAGTTGATCTACTTCCTTGATTGGAGAGTCAAGCTGTTGACCACAAATGAGAATAACTCCTACTACTTACACATCACTTTACAGGAAGTGGTAAATTTAAACTTTCCTTTAAGGGTAGCCTGTTTTCTCTGTTAAAAATTACAAAGAGAATTCTGTATCAGCTACATTCACTGAGAAGATGCCAGCTTTGCTTTTTTCCCCAGAGTGTTGAAGGAACAAGGAAATGAAATTGTTCAGGTTTTGAAGATGAACTATTTATTTTACCAAAAAAACCCAAAAAACCGTAGAAACCCAATCTACAGGAGGTCATCATTCTGTGAATTAAACCAAAATTCAGTGACAGCACTCCTTTGAAAACTCTGAAATTGATTATAATAGTTCTAAATTGGATCCCAATAAAACACACAGTGAAAACTCTTGACCTCTTATTCCTTGCTTGATAAAGGTCAAAGATGAAACAAGAGAGGTAAAAGAGAAACTGAAGATGTGAAAAATAAGAGAAGCAATTAAATATAAAACTTAATAACCTGCTTGAACTGGGAATGCTGGTCTCAGTGGATATACAGCCTTGTGCTCCTCCTGCTCTACCTCCCTGTGCAGGTGAATGAATTTTAATTTCTCTGTCCTGACAGCCACAGCTTTCAGGTCAAAGCTGACAGTAAAAGACTGACACTAGTGAAGGGGAGTGGGAGGGAAAATAAAGAAGCAGGTAAGAGCTGTGAGATTGCACAGTGCTCAGAAAGGAAAAGCAAGATATTTGAAAATTATTTGTTGGGAAGGCAGCTATTTGTAGCAGCAAGGTGTTTAGCCTAAGGACATGTTAATTAGAATTACAACAGTGAGTGAGATAAAAAAAAAGAACTAAAGAACTTGAAGAAAATGAAGTTTATGACAGTGTCCAGATATCCAATGACAAACTAAACAAGGCACATGTAAAGTGGTTAGAAAATTTTAAATGGAAAAGTTGGAACATGGGTGCAGTTCCTTTTTGATTTTTAATGAAATCAGTTTGGATTGACTCAGTTTGGAGAAGACAGAAAGAAGCAATTAAAGTGACTGGATTTTAGTGATTAAGATACTGAATCAGCTACTTCAAAAGGCATTTACAGATTAGGGATTAGGAATTTTCTAAAAGAGACTGAGTGCAAGAATGATTTGTAGGCCACAAGAGGTACAAGATCAGGTGGATGTTAGTGAGAGGGTTAATAAAAGGCGTAAATAAAGCAAGATCAGAAACATATAGACTTCCTTAATGTTTGCCGTTTTTGTTTCCTATGCAGTGTTTCCTGCCTTTTGCATATCATCCCAGAACTTCATGAAATGAAAACCTTATAAGCCAAAAAGTAGTTTATTGGGAAAAGTAGGAAAAGGAAAATAAATAAAAATAAAACAACTGACGATGACTGCCTCTACGCTGTGTTGAATGTCATGTACAAATGTGTCACTGAGATAAGGGAATATTACTTAAGAAAAATTCCATGTTTCTGTTTTGTGCACTTACATGCATCAACAGACAGCGTGACAGACCAGAGGAGATGGGAGAACACTCAGAGCAAAATTCATGTGAGATGATGTACCTGACAAGTGCATGTGAAGCAAATGTTTCCTGAAGCTCCCTGGGGAGTCAGGAAAATCAGTGGTCAGAGTTAGTTGATGTTTGAGAGTCCTACTGTGCTCCACCTACCAGCAACCTCAGGTAGGTATAGACACTGAACATCTGTCAGGGTGATTAGGCTGGAGGAGGTGGTGGTTGCTCGGCCGCCTGTGTGCATGCCAGTCCAGTGTGACTGCTCCTACTGCTGTCAGCCAGAGCCAAAACTACAGAGAGAGTGCTCAGGACAATTTACTGAGCTACGGATGGGAGGATCTAAGGGTCATATGTACTCTCTGCTCTGATTTAGTAGGAAGCAAACAGCAGGAGCACGGCCTGCCACACACAGGGGACTGTTTGGGCAGTCAGAATTTATGCTTGGGAACAGACACAAATGGATAGGTTTACACACCTGTTTTCCACACTTTTCTTGGGTTTATTGGAGAGGACACAAAAGGAGACAATACAAAATCTGGATGAAATCTAGTAACAAATTATCTTTTCCTAATCCATCATAACAATCATTTATGTATTACAAATTCTTCATTTATTCCAGCTAAGAAGAGAAAAAACCATAGGCACAGCCTATTAGATCTCTGCTGCAGAGATCTGAGTAACACAATGCTTCAGAGAGGAAATGACTGAAGAACTGCTCCACAGGACAGGGGTTGGATGCTTATCAAGATGGTGTCACTCTGATTCACTTAAATTGTGTTTTCAAAGAGCAGTGGGACTGTTGGAATGGGACTCTCTCCAGGCAGAGTCCAATCTAACATGATGCTTCTTTTTTTATCAGCTTTATAGCTGAACATCAGTACATAGTCTGCGCTTCTAAGGATACAAATTATGATTAGGGAAAACTATGCTGACATTAATTTCAGAGAGACAATTGTGCCATGATGAGGCCAGTAATAGAAAGAAATTTATATGTTGGTGAAGACTCCTGAAAAAACAGAAATGAGGAGTGCAAAAAACTGAGTCATTTCAATGAATGGACAAAGCTGATAATCGTACACAGTGCCCAGGTGTGTTAGTCTGTTTCGTTTTTTTTGTTTGTTTTTACTTTTTTTCTTAGATTGGTCCTGAGCTTGGTTTTGTTTTCAATGAAACAGAGCAGGTTGAATTAGAGCATCAGTATAGCTAAAGATATGAGAAGCAAGGTAGGCTGCATTGTCTCAGCTGTTAAGGCAGACTTGTATATGACTGAAAGATACTGCACTATCATCTCCTTGTAAGCTTTACATCAAAAATCTATTTACGAAACACTCTTTCATTTTGGCTTTTCTTGATAGTAAGAATGTGAGTTATCTTTCTTGAATGACAGGTTGTATAGTTGAGGAGCTTTTCTCTGTATTGGGTACGGATTTCTCTATTTTCATAAATGTGGCTCAGATGTATGTAGCTATATAATATGCTGCTGCTGCCAGTGGAAATCAAGCTATGGTATGCCTCTTTTCCTTATTTAATAATGTAATTTCCTTTCTATATTTCAGAGAAAGACATCAAGGCATACAGGAGCAAGAACCAGGCAGAAGTGGGAAATCGATCAAATAATTTAATGAACTGCTTAGTGGAGCTGGAAAAGTAAAATCCATAGATGTTTACGAAATTGACCTTAATAACAGCCAGTAGGGAGATATATCCCACCTTTACATGAACATTAACAAGGCACTTGAAGCCCACTGTGGCACAGAATACACACAGCTCCAGCAGTCTGATAAAGTACATTCTTCAAACCCTGTGTTGTGAATGGTTTTGTACTGCCAGAGATGATCAATTCATGTCAAAAAATATGACATAATAAATGGGCCGCAGCATTACTTTAGGAAAGAGAAGTGAGCTGGTTCCAGCCAGGACAGGGTTAATTTTTGCAGTATCTGGGAAGGGGCCTGACTGTGGCCCAGAGGTTATTCTGTACCACCTCACATCATTGCTGAGTGTGGGGGTGCAGGGAAAGGCTCCCTTCCAGGACCCTTCTACACAGAGGGAGTGGTCAGGTATTGTCAGGGGTTTTCTATGGTGGGGTGAGCAATCACATTGAAATAATTCACCTTTTTCTTGTAGGCTCTGTCAGTATTGTCTTATTTCATTGCTGTTTCCAGTAAACCGTTCTTTATCTCAACCCATGATCCTTTACCTTTTGTGCCTCCTGTTCTCCTCTCCATCCAGATGCAGGGGAGGGATGGGAGGATGGGGGAGTGAGAGAGTAATCTCAGTGAGAACACTAATTTGGGGAATTATCCTTTCCATGAAGAAATTCTTCCTGATGTCTAACTTAAACCTTCCTGGTGCAGCTTGAGGCTATGACCCCTTGTCCTATACATATAGGGCCATGTGTTCAGGCATGTGTGTGCAAGCATGCACATACGTTCCCACCTCCACCTCCCATCCCAGCTTATCTCCATGAAAAATATATCTGCAGTCTAATTATTTATTTGTTTTACATGTTGACAAGCTTTTTGGTAAAGTGTTCTTACCATGTCTTCCCTTTTTGTCTTCTCTGCCTCTGGATTTATTTTCTATGAATTAAATGAAATTTTGTCCTGAAGATTTTATGTAGGAAGGTCACACATCAGCATAATTGCATACAGGACTCTCAGTATTAATTGAACCCTCCATAACTGATTTTAAAACAAGCCATCAGCAGGATCCTTCATCCAGAATGGCTAGGAACAATGCTAAATCGAGGTTATATCATATAAGATATGAACCACCTCTGGGTTGGGAAAAATGTGGCATAAATTGAAAATAATTAAACAAATGTTTTTGGTTGTGAATGGATCAGACTGGTTTTACAATCTGGAAGTTTTTAGAAGGTGTGTGAGTTGCTGCCTGTCAGTATGCTGTGACTAACCATGCAGAATATAGTATGTAAGCCATAAAATTTAATTTTCTTAAAACCATCAATCTTTACATCTTTTAGCCTCAGTTCCAATTAGAGTGCGAAAATATTTTTTTTTCTGGGAGTCTTGGATAAAGTCTTGTAAATTGCTGTTCTACAGCACAGGAAACATAGAAGCTCAGTAATTTGGAATGCCAATTTGTAAATTTGGAATGCCAATTTGTAAAGCCAACTTTTTGTTTTGTATTCCACATTGTGCAAAACTCTCCCAGAAAACTTAATTCTATTAGCAAATTCTATTAGCAAATTCTAAGCAAATATCCAGACAGATTTTCTTTAGCAGCTTTGTGGTAACTTCAGTCACTGACTACAAAGGCTTCTGGATCAAATCCTTCATTTTCATTGCTCAGATTCAGATGCAAACTGCATGACCTGAAACTTTATCAGAACACTTTCATGTGATGTCTCAAAGTATTTAATTAAGTTTTCAATTAATCATTATTTGAATGTTGGCCCTCCTGCTGCTGAAATATATTTGATTAATAATTAGGCCACATTTAAACCTACATTAGTGAACGTATATTAATCTTTTAATAAAAGAAAACTCCACAAGCATTGCATTCAGACCCTGCGTATGAGATGAAAAGGACTCCTCTGATTAGGTGACTCTATTTAGGAGAATGCCATTTCAATTTAGTTAAATTCAATTACAGTTGTGTTGAAACTGGGAACATAACATTCCATGCAAAATGAGCCGAATTTGAGAAAGATTCTTTCTTCTTCACAGACATTTTGTATTCCTTCACATACATTCTAAATGATATAAAAGGAATTCTATAAAGACATTGGTTCCAACAGGGAGTGATCCACATTATTTACTCTGAAGTTGTGATCTTTACAGCTACAATGTCTCTCCTCTTATTATTGACATGCTTTTCAATCAAATACAAGATGAAAATGTCTTAAAATTAGAACACTTGAATATTTTAGTATGTGCCAATTTCCCACTTTCAGAAGATTCTTAAAGAGGAGATGCAGGAAAGAACAAAAATTATGCTCATTTTCAGATAGCCCTTACAATAATGTGAGAATAATTGACTAAAGCTATTATACTATAAGCCATCAAAATTTTGCTGATCAAATATGAAGAAAAAAGGATGAAACTGAAAACACACATATATTGGTAGGGAAATTTCCAGTACTAATCTTGAAGATTAGTAAGTCACCTGAAGACAAAAATCCAAAGATTTCTCTGGGTTTCATGTAACATCTGTGTTTTGGGGGTTTTATTACTTACACTTTACTTATTGCAAAATCACATATAATTAAAATTTAAATAAGAAAAACTGATTGAAATGTTGCCAAATATCTAGCTGAGTGGAATTCTGAAAAAGCTATTGTAGCCCTAGAAGGGCATAAAGACATATATAACCTCACGGATCCTCATCTGTTTTATGCAGAAGGACATGCCCGAATTTACTAACAATGCAATCATTTGCAACATTTTGCAAATTTTGCAACAGTTTTGTATTTGCAACATTTAGCAACATTTTTTGCAACAGTTTTCCTTATCATCATTCCTTAGATATTTGAAGACAAAGTTGTATCAAATTCATCTCATGCTAAGATACTAGTCAATTACTTCATTGCATTCACCAAAGTTCTGAGCATTAAAGAGGGTTCAAATTATTAAAATTTCCAGTCTTATTGCTTAACTTTAAAGATACTTTTAGAAAAAGGAAAAAAAAAATCGAAGAAAAAAATTCAGTCCATTGATTTTGTAACTCTACAAAAATAAACTCTCTGTTTATATTTCCTTCACCTCATTTTTTTCATTCCCAGAGCCTTTTTTCTCATTGGTATAACATAGTTAATCAATTCAGGATACTAGCTAGAAAAATTGTGGGTATGACTGTGACACAATTGTAAAGACAATGAGCAGTATGGTAAGTATGTGACTACGGGAAAAAATACCCTTTTATCTTTTTTTTTTTTTTTTTTTTTAATCTTCCAGAATATATTTTTCAACACAGCAAGATGTGATTCTAAAGATTATGAAAAAGAAGGACTATGCCCAGGATGTTATATGAACTGTAAAGTGATTTAAGTACTTTTCAGCTGCTTGTTGCTATCTTAATATTCATTAATACTAATTTTCTTCAGAGTATTAGCATTCAACATGGGCAAAAGAGTGGCAAGATTCCCAACACCATTATGTAAGCACTGGAAAATTGTACAGTTTGAATTTTAAAGATTTTGAATGTACTTCGTGTTGCTGCAGCCTAATGTCTGTTGGCAATTCATGATCACTCTGTTTTTTCCTTTCATAATATTTCTGTTAGTATGCAAGAAAACATTTGAAGTGAAGTCAGAATAGGTGAAAGTATTTGAATGGTGTCATGATTAGATACTCACATAAACACATGTAATGTGGGAATTTAGGACCTGATTATTTTCTGGATAGATAATGCAGGGGTTTTGTTTCTTATTTCATCCTGATCATCTTTATAGTTCAAGGTATTATCTGTGCTGATTATCATAAATATATTCCTTGATGTAATAAAGTAATGGTTTAAGTAGGAAACCAACTTATGAAATATTTACGGCTGTTAAAATATCTCCTGGACTTTAAAACACTTAAACACAAATCCATAGATTAAGGATATGGTGCTACAGCTTGTTTAATTCACTCTTTGAGAGTGAAATTATGCAAGAATTTCTGCATAATTCTTTAAACCCAAGTCCATACTTTGTGCAGGATATGAGAAATGAGGTGTTATTTTTAATAAAATAAAAAAAAAAATACAAAAATAAAATAAAAATCAAAAATCAAAAATAAAAATGCAGAAATCTTGGATGAGAAGAAATTAGAATTTTTCTTTATTTAGCATCTGTTTTTGTTCTAATAGTCAGACATACAATGCTCAGAAGGATTGTGAATGCTGGTCATTCTTGTCTCTGTTTTCTAAGACAGAATGGAAGTAAAGCAAGCAAATATACTTGTTCAGTGATGAAGAGAACACAGCAGAGATCATAATGGATACTTTGACCAGAAAAAAGAATAAAAATAATATTTAATAAAAAATCTAGTTTTATAATTCTATTGAAGTAGCATGTGTGTCATGTGAAATTAAGTCCATGAAATTAGATCTAGGCTGTCTATTAAGTTCTGTTGAAATGAAGTTTATTAGATGAAGGGTTTTGGTTTAGAAAGGCTAAAATGGGTACTGATCCATCTCTCAACTGGTCAGAACAAAGAGTTTATTTCACTCTTATGTCTTCCTCCTACACTCAGAAATTGGAAACAAAGTGATTTTCTGTCTGGTGCCATTTGAAGCTGAATCTACATACTCTGTGCTAGGTGTACTGCTGACATTATTTTACCTTGTGTAAATCATTAATCATTCTCTGAAATGATATCAGGACTCTTACATTCCTCATTCATGGTAATTTTTGTTCTGAATATTTTTCTCTAAGATCAACAATGTCACATCCAGAAAATTCAAAGACCTTGTTGGATATTATTTTTATTTTTATTTTTATTTTTATTTTTATTTTTATTTTTTCATTTTTATTTTTATTTTATTTAAATACAAGATTAAAAGTAAAACAGGACAGTGAAGTGAACCAGTGAACCAAGTGTGAACCAGTACAGGCTACACTACAACCTCCAGATGAACATTTTCCTTCTCTTTTGGTTTTTATATTGACCAGCAGGATGAAGGTCTGTTTCTTTAGCTGGCTTGTGGAAAGTGTCCTTATGGCTTTTATAGGGTTTATGGAAGTGTCAGTTGGCTTGCTGCAACTCAGGGGGGCTTTTTGCCTGTTTTTTTAGCTTGACTGCTGAATGGAAAGAAAAGAATTTACACAGATAGAAGAACTTGTTACCACAGTTAGTTGCATATATTCTACCAACAAAATGCAAAACCAATGCACATTCAGATAGTGAGATAAAAAATATTTCTTTAACTTTAGTCCCAGTTTCCTGTATTTCAGTTTGTGTTTTAGGCTCTGTATTGGGATGACAAGAACTGGACATACTGAGACCACAAGTAAGGTCTCAAAGACCCAGCTATTGTTTTGATTTTCCTCTCAACGGACCAAATAGATAACTGATGGTTGAACAAGTAGCATGAAAAAGCTAGGAAAGGAAGAGACAGTGGTTAAGCAGTGGGATTTTTTCTCTCCCCCCTCAGGAAAGAGCTGAAAGGATTATTTAAAAGAGATAAAAACACTCTGAGAGTCACGAAAGAGCATATGAAGAAAGAACTTCCCCAAAATAAGGATGGAATAGAGCAAATGCAAGTACAGGTGTTTGTTTTCTTCACCCAAATCAGTTAATATTCCACTATTCTACTCTTCCAGACTACTGATCAAACTGTGAAGTATTGATCCAGCAGTATGATATATTCTGAATCTGCTGTGTTAGTTGTGCTGTATGGCAGGATACACATAGAGAATGCAAGTGCTGTAGGTCAGATAGAAAGTGGTCTAAACTTTAGATGAGCTTTGGTAGCCAAGAGATTCTTGTTAGGGAAGCCTGCTGGATTAGCAGTGTCTTCAGCAGAGAAGGACATGATTTCCTGCTGACCGTCAGCCAGCTGGTCTCCTGTGCCAGTGGTATGTCCACCACCATCTTTTTACGAGACACTGCATTTCCTTGTGTGGTATCTGGATGTAATGGGCTTCAGAGACAGGGCTCCCACACCTCGAGCTTGTGATCTGTCTGTGCTTTCTGGCAGCATCATGCCAGGGCCTTAAGTCTGAATAAAAGCTATAGAAAACAACAATTACATGCTGATAGCTATGCTTTCCTTTTGCTAAAAGAGGCCTGTGCATTTATCTCAGTCTGTTTTTTGAGCAATAAATGCATGGAAATTGGGCACAATGCTTGTAGATACATCTGTTCCATGTACTGCAGATCTCCTGTAATATCACTTAAAATTAAGTGAACAGCTTGAGGCATCTGATTAACTGCCTGATATTTACTTTTAGGTTCACTGGCCAGATCGCTGAATCTTTGGGTAGGAATTCTAAAGGTACTTGCATTAGTTGCTGGGATACTATTGACCTCTAATGGGAGGTAGATACACATTTGGTCTGTGTTGTCACAGCATTAACCACTTAGTATGAAAGTTACTAAGAAAATTATCAACTGATCAATTAACTGATGGCAGTAGAAAATAATTCTTTGGAAGTGTGGACGAGATGACAAATTTGTGTAATAAAGAGCTCTGCAAGAAAACAAAGAAGTGAACAAGTTTTACTTGTCACAGGTAAATGTTTCTCATTCAGAGGTGTAACAGTGTACTGTGAAGGCCCTCACTAGGCCACAGTATTTCAGACAACAAGATCAAGGTGTGACCAAGGTTTTTTCCCAGTAAGGAGAACCATGATAAACAGTAACAGGTCAAACTAAGAAGTATATTCTGTTGTACAGCTATATTGTGGAAGTCAGAAGGTGGCAGTCTTTGCTCACTGTTGAAATTGATGCATAGCTAATCCTAATAACACCTGAGTAGTGAAGAACAAAATGAATATGCATCTCTCTGTGTATTTTTAGTTGTTAAAATTTAATTTCAAGTGCATCATGATAATGAAAAAAAATGTTAGCTCTTTATTTTTTCTCAGAAATCATTCGTGTTGATGGCAATCAAAATATTTGTTTATATTCACTACTCCAAACAAGAAAAGAAAAAGCATTTTTTAGTGCAAAAATGTTTTAAACACTGTCTAAGATAGCTAAAAAAGCATAGGTGAGCACAGAAAAACGTGTCCAAAAGGAGGATTGACAGAGGCTGCTCAGTAACTGTGTACACCTGGAAGCATCTAAACCTCAGCATCCAATTGCATTCTGCTTCTGTCCAGGTCAAAATTTTCCTCATATAAGAAGCAAAGAATTTAATACATTTTCAAGCCACACAGGGATCCAGGAATTAGAAAGAAATGGGTCACTATTCCCCGAAATCCTGAGCCAATAGGTAAATGTTGAACATTTGTGGTATGCACAGTGGGGTCTGTATTGCCCATTATATCCTACTGATCAGGGCATATCAATTTGCATATTTATACTGAAGTCTTCCTGACACGAAGGGAAACTGAGCTTTTACCTTACATGCTCCTGGTTCCAAAGCAAGGAAGTGCAAGCAGTTCTACCCCTGCTGGTAAAGGCACTCCATCACCATTGGGAATTGTTCTGGTCTCTTCTCACATGAAAGCAAAAAAAAAGAATCTTAATGTAGAAAATTCTTACTGTGATGAAAAAAAATGCAACAATCTTTGGAAATAAAGAAATCACCCCACCAGCCAATGACCTTATCCAGTAGGACATACAGACACAGTAATTTTCCAGCTTCCTTCTGGCACAGAAATTTTGAATGCTTTCTTGGCAGGTGTCATGGTTTAACCAAATCAAAACACAGCCCTGTACTAACCACTATGAACAAAATTATCTCCACCCCAGCCAAAACCAGCACAGCAGGCAGCAAGGTGTATCCTGATCTTGAATAGTTGATAGTCTCTCCTGTAATTAAGAGGATATAATTGGGAAGGGACTAGAATATGGATGTCTTGTATTTTGGTGAGAGTCCTGACTGTCAGTCTGCTGCAGCCCAATGTTTGCTTTTACCATTCTAGCAAGCCTTTGTCAGGTATATGTAAAAAAAACCCTTCACTTTTTATGAAAGGACAAGAATTTGAACACTGAGGACTATGTAAGTCCCTTACAAGAGACATTGTTTGGCAACACCAGTGATTTAGTGTTGGAGGTTTCTTTTTGGCACAAATTAATTTTGGGTGTGTACTAGGAATCTCACAGCACCCCTTCAAGAGCATCATGGATGGGCTTTAAACATCTTCCTTCATGGGGGAACCAAGGTTGGAGGGATGCTCGACTCTGTCAAACACAGAAGGTACATGTCAGAAACCCCTGCTTACAGCAGGAAAGCAAAGATCTTCCACAGGCAGTTGTCTGCACTGATTTGGCCTCACCTTGAATATCATATGCAGTGTCAGTCACCACAATATAAGAAAGATATTAAACTATTAGAGAGCACCCAAAATAGAACAATAAAGATGCTGAAGGGGCCTGGAAGGGAAGCTGTATGAGGACCAGCTGAGGTCACTTCAGCTGTTCAGCCTGGAGAAGAGGAGGCTGAGAGGAAACCTCATTGCTGTTTGCAGCTTCCTCTTGAGGAGGAGAGGAGGGGCAGACACCAATCTCTGCTCTCTGGTGACAAGACCAGTGACAAGACCGAAAGGAATGCTTAGACCTGTGTCAGGGAAGGTTTAGGTTGGATATTAGGAAAAAGTTCTTCACCCAGAGGGTGGTTGGCCATTCAAGTGGGCTCCCCAGGGAGTGGTCACAGCCCCAATCTTGACAGAGTTCAAGGAGTGTTTGGACAATGCTCTCAGGCACATGGTGTGACTCTTGGGGATGGTGTTGTGCAGGGCTGGGAGTCGTACTGGTGATCCATGTGGGTCTCTTCCAGCTCAGCATATTCTGTGATTCTGAGTGCCGGGGCCATCCGTACAAGCTTCACTGCTAGTCAGGATATGACGTGGATGTGGACCCCAGGGATCATCATGAGCCACATCATATTCAACTTTGGTCCCTCACTCTTGTGCCTCACCTGTAAGTGACATATCTGTCCTCCTGAAAACAGTTGGTTTTCTGCTCTTTTATTAAAGCATTTTAGTCTCAACTAGCATTCTTTCTATCTGTCACACAGAATGTTTTATTTTCTCATTACTGACTATAAAAAGGCAAGTGTATAGCAAAACTCTTGGTTCTGTATTCATTTCTGGCATCCAATAATTTAAACTCAGGTTTAAAAAGCTCTAAATTTGAAAATGTTGTTGATTCTGGTCCCAGTTAATATGAACCAAATAACTCTGTAACTTCTTAACTTTGTAACTTCATTTCTACCAAGACTTGACTACAAGCAAAGATTTAAATACATGAAGACTTCTTATATGCTAAGTTAAATGGGCTAGAAGAATATCCTTAGCAAACTTTTTGGCCTTCCTTAAGTTTAAAGTGTCCAATTTGCCATTTAGAAATAATGCATCAGGTGAATAGCTATTGAAATTCAGCTCTGTTGGCTTTAGGAGAGACACATACATTTAAATCAACCCAAAATCCCAGATGTCAGATGATACAACCTAGTCAGTTTTTGAATCAGCTTAATATTAAATATTAAGATTGTTTTTTATGTCAAATTATGAGAAAATGAGCAAGTATATCTTACTGTAATATTTTCATTATTAAAAGTAGCTGTGATAACTAATAATATAATTGTGGTTCTTAAACAGCTTTGTCTTTGCTTGCAGAGGAAACTAGAAAGGTAATAACTTTAGTTTTTGAGCAAATTTGAAGTTAGGAAAGCAGTATTTGCTTGATAATTCTTTTTAGGCTTAATATCAACATTGTACCTAACTCTCTGTTCAAAGAGAGTTAGTGTCCCACTTGTATAAAATTTGATAGCAACGTTATTTACTAATTTTATTTTTTTCCATCCCTCTTGCACACAATTAAAAAAAACCCCCAAAACCAAACCAAATCAAAACCCAAAGGAATTCTCTTCCTTGTCATGCAAATATTATTTTATCATTTTATGGAAATCTGTTTCAGATCACTTAGCAGTGAAACACAAGATGTAGCAGGTAACATTTTTAACCAGAAAATTGGTATCATAAAGAAAAAAAAATACATTGGAAAATGTATATTTATATATAATTTTTACTTTAATTTGTCTGTTTTATTGGAAAAAGAAAGTTTTCTATTAAAAGACAAAAAATCAAACCCAAAGCCTAGATTTGCCTGATTAAGTAGTCTGGTGCCATATTGATAAACAGTCTAAAAGCACTGTAATTCGTCCGAGATTAGAGACACCAATTTAACAGTTCATTGCTCAGGCTTTATGCTGGTGACACTCTGTTGATTGAATTGGTTTTGTTTAGAGGTGTTGTGTGTGTTGTAGGTGTTTGGAAGATGTAAATTCTATGGCTATTACTTACTTTGAATTATTAATTTATCCTTTGAAACTTTTTAGTAGTCTCTGCAAAATATTTTTGTCTAATTCTGAAGAATGCCAAAGTACAGAAATCTAATTTTAGAGAATGCGGGTTCTTTTTCTGAGTAAAACTGAGCTGAAAGACTAATCTGCCAAGGACTCTGACACGCTCCATGTCACTTAAGCCCACCGAGTAAGTCAAGATGGAAACTGTGCAGAGGAACTGGTCTCAATTTCACATAGTGAGAAGTGAGATTTTTTACTTGTGAGAGAAGTGAGAGATTTTACTTGTCCATTTAATTCACAGAAGAAGAAATCATAGTTGTAATTTATGAAAGGGTATAACCGAGCTAATACTGTCCAGCAAGATCCATGTTATTCATCAATTAGAAGAATGTTTCATGAAAGTGCTGCTGCAATTATTTCTGAGTTTCTTTTAGTAGATAATTTTCATAAATTTACATATGGTTTTAGAAATAATGATTTTTAGAGTCTCACTCAACCCAATTCCTTATTTAAGAAGGAAATTTTTCTCTAAGTGCATGCCTCTAGTGATAAATATGAGATGCCAGAGCAAACAGATAGAGGCCCAGCACAGCTTTTCTTAATCATCTATGGAAGAAATGTTTTAAAATTCTTGCAAGATGTTTTGCAGGTAAGTCCTTTTTAAGATGACCTGGTCTTAGATGGCAGGTACTAATCCTCTTGATGACATTTATCTACAGAACTCACACAGACACCCAGAGGACAGGTGAGGGACTTCCAGAAACTGTTCACAGGTTAATGATTTTCTGCAGTACCAGCTCCTGCATGGTTCCAAGTTAGGTCAAAAGACTGAGTGAAAACAATAGTGGAACTACAAGCAGGAGATGGGCAGAGATTGTGTCCATATTCAGCAGAAAAAAATGTCAAGGTCTAAGTAATATTTGACAAAAATTCTACCAATAAGATCAAATATCATATATAGGGAAAGGGAGGTCAATGGACTAACATACAATTTGTCTTGTATTTGTGACAAAAGAATTAAGTACTCATTGCAATAGTTTGAAAAAATATTTATAGATCTTTGCTAGTTCCAATGAAAGTAGCTTTGAAATGACCTGCCACTATATGATATCATATTTGATTGCTTTTATTTTCAGAATTTATATCACTTTTTTTCCCCCAGAGTTGTTTATACCTTGATTTAGAGGATTAAGCACAGTTGTGTAGCAGCTACAGAAAGTCCACAATTCTCCCATTCAACTCTTCATATTGTCTTGCACCTTGTATATTTCAAATGTGCTGTTGCTAAGACCATAGCAATGTCTTTGCTAAGACCATAGGAAAGCATCTTTTTCTTTCAAAACAGATGTCATCTGCAAGGCGCTGAGATTTCTGTTCAGGTAGGTGACCCAACTCTTGTCCATGCACTAAATTTAGCCATCATTTGGTGGGATGCAAAAGGGAGCTTGCCTTGGCTACTCCAGCAGGAAGGGTTCTAGATCTTAGTAGAAAAAATAAGAAACAATTTTTCCAATTCATCTGTCTTCTCAGTATTTTAAACTTTTTTCTCAGGTGTGCTGTGGGGAAACAGAAAGTTGTTCTTTAATGTTGTTGTTGATAGAAGGTTTTTGTATCTTGACAAGGCTAGTGAAGGCAGAGGGGCAGCGGTCAGTTGGCCGGCCTTCTTTCTTAAAGAGGGGTACAAAGCTTAATGGAGCTGTGATAGGTACTTGTGCAGCTAAATCCGCATGCTGCCAACTCCTCACATCCCTAGTGCCTACCTGAGCCACCTCCCCACTGTCTCTTAGTTGAGGGAGAGTTTTCTGCTCTAGAAATAATTGAGCTCCATTTGAAAAGGTGACATACAGCTACATTTTCCAGCCACTTTGAAGGTCACTAATATCTTTGCCCATGGTGTTGCCCTCTCTCTGTCCTAGTAAGCATTTCAGCAGCTACATAATTGTGTCAAGAAACAGGCAATTCAAATAACCAAATATGTACCCTAATGTTATGTCAACTTGACCTTTTAATGAGTAATTCCAGCAACTCAGTTTCCCAATGGGATTTTTAAGGTAGTAATTTTATGAAAATTACCCATATGAAAAATTGTTCTTTTCCACACCAAAAAAACTGCACCAAAAACCTCTTCAATGCCTTTGAGAATATGAAA
The DNA here is from genome assembly GCA_013398275.1 of Promerops cafer. Lineage (NCBI taxonomy): Eukaryota > Metazoa > Chordata > Aves > Passeriformes > Nectariniidae > Promerops > Promerops cafer. The sequence goes on from VZSE01012166.1 coordinate 45,807, forward strand.
AAAATATGTGTTCTTAGACAAAATAAATTTGAGAAATTCCAGACATCTTAAGAGGATCTCTAGATTCCCACTGCAGAAACTGAGCAGAAGTTTGCTACCAATTTCCTTTTGCTGCTTGTTTCCTGGCTATTACATCTTTGTATGTGTGCTAGTTTGAAAGCAAACCAGTGAGATTCCAAGTTAGAACTATAATTTAACAGGAAGATTAAAATAAAGGTAGAAAACACTGGCTTAAACTGACAGATTCAGGATACCTCCTAACACCCTGTTAGGCAAGGTGGTGGTAGCAGTCTGATTAAATGGTGGTTGCATTCCTGTTGAAATGAGAGATATGGTTCTGTTGAAACAGTGATCCTGTAGAAGGGTCTGGTCTTCCTCTGAAGGTCCAGTGGTGGTTATGTAGTTCTTGTCCTCTGGCAATCCAGTGGATAAGGCTGTTTGTGGTGTTCCAAGCCTCAGATTTTATCCAGGTAGGAATGCTTGGTTCCTTGCCCTGGACAGAGCATCTCACAGTGGGATGATGTAACTTCATAAGCCGTGCAGTGAGACTCCCGCCAACAGAAGATGTCCCCCGGAGTTATCAGGGATGTGTCATGGACAAGATAAAGAACTCTGCCTCACCTGTTTTTAACGGCTTATGGAGATGGGGATGGAATACATACTTTTGGTTACATCTTACATGGTAACCTAAGACAGTATGGTTAAATTATTTTTGCTTGTTTGTTTGACTCCTTACTCCTTGGTGTTAAATAGTAATACTTTGTAGCTGTCAGGTCTGTATATCACCAGTTCTCCTATTAGATTAAGTAGACATGATGTGCAACTACTACAAAAGTGAGGCATACTATAGATAAAGCTCCTCAAACAATCTAGGATGCAGCATTCCTTGAGCAAACAACAGCAAAAAAAAACCCCCCAAAAAACAGTCAAAAAAGCTAAACTTGTATTTTAAAGTAGTGTTATTTAGTCCAGTTTGGTACTAGATAAATTTTGGAAAAACTACTGAACACCACATTCCCCTCTCTCCATGTTTATCAAAGTAAGGAACATTTTACCTGGATTATTTTTCTACACGTAACCAAATAAAAATCCAAAGGACAAGAATTAAGTCATTGGATAATTTGTGACTTAAAATTACTGAGACCAATTTGCAGCCAACACACAGTGTTTGGATCAATATTCTACATGATGTGGATATATGGAAATCTGCTAATATTATGACAAGAAATAATGTATCTATGTGTACATGTACTTGCAAATGTTTTTATATGTTTCACAACACAAAATGAGTCCACTCAGTCTCCCTAATTCTGGCTCTTCAATGCTCACCTTGGTCTCTGCATAACTACAGTCTTTATTAATGTGTCACTCAGTACTTCTAAAGCAAAGCAAGGCACAGCAAATAAAGAACAGACCTTATTCAAACACAGGCTGTCTTTCACTTAACCTCTGTTTGTCCAACCATTGTGTAATGCTGAGCTGAGTAAAGGAAAGGAGAAGTAACATTTTACTTAACTTCAAGTGTTATGACTACAAATATAGGACATTGCTGGAGATGTTAGCTATATGACTTTTTTTTTTGGGCTCACTATTCATGCACTATTGGACAAATTTTTATCTTTTTTTCCTTTCTACAGACTCTAATTTGTTGTTTGAAGCAGAAAATTCAGCTATGTGATCAAAATTTTTCTGGCACATTTTGCCTTAGTTTAGTGCATGTGAATTTAATCCTCTTATCAAGATAAATAGAACAACACCTCTTCACAACATATTCACTTCATATACTTCCAAAATATCGGTTTACTGAGAAGCTGCTGTATATATTGTGTTTATTCAAAGTGGTGATACTAAAAGATGTGGTCACATTTCAAAGTCTGTAATGAAATAACATACATTTAAATCTTTCACATAAACAGCCTTTGAAATTCTTCTAGTATCTTGAGATAACATATACAAATATCTTTTTCAATAACACTGAAAAATTCATCTTTTCTAAATAAAATTTTGCAGTTTATTTATTCTCAGTCTGTCCATATTTCAAAGCTGTATTTTATACATCAGCTATTTACAGCATTTTACAAGCTTAGGTGCTGTTTCTTAAACCGTAAAAGGAGAAGAAAGAACATTCAGATCTATAAGCTGATTGAATTTCATGGATTTTTTAAGTTGCATTTTCAGTGCAGCTCTTTTTTGCTACTTAAAGGATCAACACCACTCCTGATGGTGTGCAAAAATAAAGCTGATACTGTTATATAGACTCTTTATTTTTTGGAACTGTCCAAATACTGCTCTGAGAAACTCAGACCATTTTGTTCATGAGAGCATAGGAAAAAATGTGAAGAAGATATAATAGATAGATAAAGTAAACAATAAATCAAATCTAAATTGCCTTCAACAGACTTGTATGTTGTCTTAGCAAAGATTAATTTACAAGGGTAAAGGCTTAGATAAATTAAATAACCTGATAGCATAAAGGATTGACATTTCAAAATATTTTTTTTAAATAATCTATAAATTTTCTATGAAACTATGTCACTCCAAATGCTGTATTATAGCACTAAGTGATATCAATGATATATTTCCTGAAAACAGTGATGGTAGATCCACACTTCCAAGGACTTTAATGTATAAAAGTTGCTAAGCTGTTACTTATTTGTGGACATCTTTCAATCCTTGCATTGATATGTAATAGCATATTTGATAAAAAAGATGGTACTCTTCTTATATTCTTCCTAAAAAGAGATGTTTCACATTCTTGAAACATATACCTTGATTTTTTATTTGTCTCATCTGTCCATTGTTTGGTAGAAATGTGATGAGTTATGGTAGAATGATTTCAGTTAAAGGGACCTTAAAGATCATCTCACTCCAAATCCCCTGCCATGGGCAGGGACACCTCCCACTAGACCAAGTTGTTCAGGGCTCCATCCAATCTGGTCTTGAACACTTTCAGGGATGGGGCAGACACAACTTCTCTTGGAAAGCTGTTCCAGTGCCTCACCACCCTCACAGGGAAGAATTTCTTCCTTATATCCAATCTAAACCTACTCTCAGTTTGAAGCCATTCCCCCTTGTTCTGTCACTCCAGGCCCTTATAAATAGTTTCTCTCCATATTTCTTGTTGGTTCCCTTCAGGTACCTGAAGGACACAATTAGGGTGCCCCAAAACCTTCTCTTTTCCAGGCTGAACAATCCCAGTTCTCTCAGCCTTTCCTCCCAGCAGAGCTGCTCCATCCCTCTGATCACCTTGGTGCCTCCTCTGGCCTGGCTCCAACAGGTCCCTGTCCTTCCTGTGCTGGAGCCCTGCAGGTGGGGTCTCAGCAGAGCGAGGAAGAAAAGTCTTAAGCTGTTTTGGTTAGGAATGCTTAGAGCCATGACTTCAATGAATGAGGTCAGCTTAGCTTCAAGAATAAACTTTGTAATATGTTTAATTTTAACTGTTTAATAATAATAATAATAATAATAATAATAATAATAATAATAATAATAATAATAATAATAATAATAATGTTTTTCATGGAATGAGATACAGTTAGGGACACTATTTCAGTGATGAAATATCTTCATTATTTCAGCTATAAGGGACCAGAAGACTTATCTTGTCTCATCAATATTCTTGTTCTCGCTGAAATTGTTAAGATAATGAGACTGAACTCATAAAGATCCTACTTAACATCATGGTAATACTGTCTGCATTGCACGTACTGTCTCCATTGCAAATGGTTGCTATTTATAAACATGTATATATATTTTTTTGTGCCACCGTGCAATTAAAACAACCTTTATACTAACATCTAAGCAGTCCTTAAAATTTATTTATTTGTTTATGTAATAATAGCAATAACACTATGCCAGAATTATGAAAACAGCTTTTGCAAATGAAATTTTTGACAGCCTATTTTGAGTTATTTCATGCTGAACTTTCTACCTTGAAAGTTAATAGAAGTTTAAACATTAATGACATAATAGTGAGTTTGTTCTGTGAGCTCATTTAGCTCCATTTGCTGTTCTACATGCCAGGTGAGGAAGAGGTAGAGAACTGTAGAAGGAAGGTCGGTCTCTGGCACAAAGTAGAGACAGGAAAAAGTAACAGAATAGGGTATGAATTTCAGCTCTATATATGTTCAGGGAGGCTGAGAAATAGCCCTTTTCCTACACTTAATTATTTGTAGAATAAGCTTTGTCTGAATTTTGAGGCTCGAAATTCTTAATAGGGGAGTAGGTTTTGCCACTCAGAAGCAAACAAAAAAAGAAAAAAAGTCAGAGGACTTGAAGTCTTTGAAGTGAATCATAGCTGTGTTTTTTTTTTTTCTCACCTCATTCAAATATCCATAAAAATTTGTCATGGAAGAAGTCTCATAAATAAATATGGCAAATCAATACAGTTTCTCAAGGTAATGTCAATCCTCACTGAACAATCTGCAAGTCTGTTCCTTGTAATGCTTTTAAGTGCATTTTAATTTCATCAGTCAATAGTAGAAGCAGCTGTTGTAAATAATACTACTGCTGAGTGCAGGAGCTGAAGCTTACAAACTAATGACACCATTGAGGAAATAAGAGTCAGAAATAGTACAGAAATGTTTTAAATTGTCTCACAATATGTTCTCTTTGGTAGCATTTGGATATTAGCCTCAGGGTCAGCCCTCAGTCAAGAGGTCTGCGCTGGAAGCAAGTGGGAATTGTAACCTTTGTTTCATCTGTTTTGCTAAAGTCATCCTTGATTCTGCATCTATACAAGGTCAGAGCTCTCTCTTCCTTTCTATTTACTCATATGTGCTTAATATGTGCACAATAATTTTAACATATAAGAAAATAATTCAGAAAAAAACTCCAACAACCTAAAAACAAACAAACAAAAAATACCCAGGAACATATATTCAGCTTGTCTAAACTTTTCTGAAGCTAAAGAAAATATGACTATTTCACTATTCTGTCTGTCCTTCCATCTCTCCATCCATCCCCCCATCAATTTTGTCATCTATTCCAATACTTCTTAGCCTTTTCCTGGCAAACTTAACAGCTAATTCTCCAGTGGAGTTTCTGGAGCATTTGATAATTTGAGAACCCATTTCACTTTTGGGAGGATAAAGGAGTGAGGATAAACATTTGAATTAATGGAAAAAGTAGGTAAAACACATCCTTAAACTGAAGAAAATCCCCTTTCCTATATAAAGATGAAAAGTATAAGTACTGCTCAATTTCTTAGTGAAAAAACAAACAAACGAAAAAAACCCAAAACCTGAAAAACAAACAAAAAACCCAAACCAAATTCAAAATCAATATCTGGAACAGAACTTTCATTTCCATGAAATAAGCACAGAGGCGGAGACAAGATCATGATGTCTCCACATGAACTTTACTGTGAATGTTTCTATCTGCTGTTGTTCTTCTCTTTCAAAATGCAGATGTACGCATCTTTTGCAGTTACATCTCTGCTGGAGAAAGTCTTACCCTGTCTTTCATGTTTTCCTTCTTTTTCTGTTACAAATAAACCCACCAAGATTCAACAGATGTGTTTAAATCTTGCTTAAAAGGGAAGGATTTGATCAGCTGCATTGTTTAACCCCAAAAGCACTGCTAATCTGACAGCAGAGAAGTGTTCACCTCCTGCATGATGGGACTGAAACAGGCACAGTGAGGCTGTCACTGTCAAGGGCGGTTTCGTGGATTGTTTGGAGTCTGAAGGAAGAAGCAGAGGAACTGTACATAAATGTTTAAAGATGGTGAGTCAAGTGAATAAACAGTACAACACATCTAAATTTGTAACAGCGGATCTTGAAGGCCCTGGGCAATGCTTGCAATTGTATTTTCCTAGGGAACTCTAAGGAGGTAACCCTTGGTGACTGCAGGGAAGGTGTGGATGGCTCTTGGTTAAAGAGAGTTTTAAAATAAAATTATGCATGAAATCCAAATCATTCAAGGTTTGAGTAACTTTAGAAAACCTGGTGCCAAACATATATTTTTAATCCATACTTTTCAAGTGACCTGGAACAGAGAGGAGTTGGCTGAGGGACCACAGAAAATGTCACAAAAAGAAGGGCTAGAGAATTCTAAAAACACAAGGTGACTCCTATAGCAAATTTAGAGTCTGAAACAGTGTTGCAAGTGTCTCACAAAAAAATATAAATAAATATAAATAAAACAACATTTACAGAAGAATTTCCATTGCACAAAATTTGATCATAATAGTTACTGTAGTTCTTTTACCTTTCATAAAACTTAAGACATAACAAGGAGTATTGCCAACTAGAAAAGCAAAGTGCAAACAATGACAAAATAAAAAATATGGCTTGCAGGTCAGCTCAAAACACAAGTTCTAGCTCAATTCTGTACATACAAATAAAATAAGAGTTATTTCCAAAATCTTCATTTGTTTAATTTCATATTATTTATTTGAGGATATGCTAATTCCTGTCCTCTCATTAAGTCCTTTTCTGGTCTTAGATTTGCTCTTATTATTATTGTCTTTTTTTTTCTTCTTAAGTAAAGCCTTTATTCCAATGTGTTTCTGTCTATGTTTAATAGCTCATTTTTTTTGTGGAATTTTTGGTTTTCTGATCATTGGTGCTTTTCTACTTGTTTCCCACCCTCTTCCTCTCACACTCTTTATCTCACAATTCCAATCCCATGCTTACTCCCATTTTTTCAGAGAGCATCCTAGAGTAAATTCACACACTGATTCTAAGGGATTTTTAACAGCTCATTTGAAGTAAGGATTTATATCACAGTAAGAATCCCAGAAAAAAATCAAGTCAATCCAAACCACATTTATATCTTGGGCCCCTACTTTAGTTATTCTTAATAATTCTCAATTAACCAAAGACCTTCATCAAACACAGATTAATAAAACAAAGATTGTCTAATGCTGATTGCAATGGAGATACAGTGTATAGATATGTAATAATTTATGGTTTATTTTCATAACAATACTTTTGCATATTTCTACCATATATATTCAAGTATAAATTTCTAAGGAAAAAGGTTCTTTATTGCATAAAAAGTGGGAAAATCCATTTCTAAATTATCTAAACTTGTAGCAACCATCATATTAAAATCATGGCAAGATGATTAATTGCTAATTGATTGTTGCAACAAATGTACATATCTAAGTAATGTAACAAGCAGTATAATTTACATTTTCATGCCAATTCATGTTTGAGCTTTATAGGTTATAACACTGTTCATTCCAGGATATATTACTCACATATAAAATTATTGGGTTTTTTTTTTAGCATGAATGGAGAGCTAAAGTGTGTATATTCATTATTTTTTTAAAAACCCCAAGATTTTTGGTATCATACAGGAATCTCATCAAGACCACTTTGGGAAACCCTCATTCTCATTCTTCCACTGATCCTATTGCTGTAGCAACTTCCAGAAAATCCTCTATTTCCAAACATTTCAAAATCACTTCAGTAGTCATAAGGCCAGTTCCTCCTCTGGTAACCCATTGGCTTCCTCCCCTTGAGCTATAATTAACTAGATGCTGTAACTCATTAACAGTCATATTACTTAGAAAGAGCACTCAGTCCCACACAGGGCAGCACAGCACTGAAGGATAGTTTGGAATTGCACTGCAATATTGCTCCTTCTCTGCCACGGGAAACAGGAGGAGAATCTCAGTATCGTGTCTTTGCTGCACCTGGTTTTTTACCATCACTTTAATTCAGGGTTGTCTGATCTACTATTCCCAGTTGAGAATCTTCCTCTGCCTGCAAACTGTTGTTGAGAAGGGACACCTGTTTCTGTGTTTGTTGTGAGATACAGAGACTTGCAATGCAGAAAAACAGGTCTTGGTCTCCAGAAGTGCCTCAGTTCTACAACCACCACCTTAGTTTAACATCTCCTTTCTCATTAACTTTTCTCATCACTTTTCTTACTGTAACTTAACTTACTTTAAAATTTTATGTTTACAAATGCCATTTTTCACCTTTTATTTTTATTCAGGGTCTAACATGCTAAATAAATCTACTTTTATTATAGGGAGACACTATAACAAAGTTTGCTGTACGTCTGCATTCAGGCAAGACTCCACTTGTCTTCAAACTTCTTTATGGCTTCTTTTTTTATTGTTGCTTAATTTCAGTCCTTCAGTTTGGCATATATAACAACCCTTAGAATCAAATTGTAGCTACCTACTCATGTAGAAAATATATTTCTATTAATTTATTTTTTAAAAGAACCAAGAACTTTACAGGAGAAAAGACAACTGTAGACTGCAAATTTGGAAAAACCAGCAAAATCTGTTTAATCAATAAAAATTCAGATATTGTTTTCAAGTAAATGAAGAAAAACATGCCTTAGAATTAAATATTCTTAAGAGAATTCATTGGAAATTCCATTTCTTTTTTCATCTTTTCAAACAAGATTATTATTTTAGAATGGGCAAGTCCTGTAGAGTATTTCAGAAAGAAAAACACACTAGGTAACTTTAGACACAATTTACAGTTTTAATTTACTGAAGATCGAAATATGCTTATCAGCTGAAAATCAATATTGAGCTGAAATTAAGCTTTTGCAACCTGGGACTACTAAAAATATATTGAAGAAACACCACAAAAATGTGGATGGTTGCATAAATAATTTATTAGATAAATATTTCTTTATGTTCTATGTTTAAATCAGGCCAATAACTGCATTTTTATTATGCATTTTTAATAGTTATAACACGTTTTGTACACAACCTTAGATAAGATAAACAATGCATATCATTAATTTTACTGACTCGTTCAAACTTTACTGTTTGCATGTGTCCTTTTAGAACCAGTTCTGAAGTTTGGACTACAAAACTGAGCTGAATTTAAGACATATTTCCAGCAAGTTGCTTGGCTTGCCTGTGTTGAACTTCAGGCTGAATGCTGCTAGGGCTGTATCCAGGGGGGAATACATCTATCTAATATCCCAAAGATGTGAAGGGATTGTATATTGTGGCAGTGCTCCATGAAGGGCACACAGAGCAGGTGTGTCAGCACCCCAGGTCCTACATGTCAAAACGAGCATTTAGCAGGCTAATGTGCCACACATGGGGGAGAGCAGATATGTGGAGGGCAGACTGCCTGGGGACGTAACACAGAAAGCTCAGAGGGTCTACTTCTCACACTCAGGAAAGGGCTGGGTTGGTCAGAAAACTGATTGTCAGCACAAGCTGATACAGTGAGTTTTCACAGCAACATTTACTGTCACAGATGGAAATCTGAGCAGGTGAGGACAGATTTGGTGCTCGTCTCATAGCATCTCTTAGCAATAGCAGAACGTATCTTCCCCAGAGGTGTGCAACACGAGCCATTTCAGACAACATTTTATCAGAAAACACATTAGAAACTGATGTAACCAGAGTAGTTATAAATACAATTTGAGCTCAGTTTCAGGAGTTAATTGTGGACTTTCTGTGGATTTCTATGAAGCCAGGAAAATATTCCAAAGCGCAAAGTGTTTGGGAAGGGTCCTTAGATATGTTTTATCATCCTCTTATGAAGCAGGTCTTGTAGAACCAAAAAACCAAAAATTTTTCAGTTTCAGCATTAGCATTTAGAATTTGTTGTCAGAAGACTGGCTGAATGAACACTGCTCTTTAAAAGTTTTCCTTAATACTTATTAATTGTTTGAAACTGTAAGTTTTAGTCTGTCTAGAATGAATATATGGTGGTGGTTTATATGAGTGATAAAATGAGAATAATGCAAGAAATCTTATGAATACTTAATGCTGTTGAGCGCAGACTCTATTTTCTTATCTGTCTTTGAAAATCCTGGCATTTTGATCAAATACCTTGAATCACCTCTGTAACAGCACACTCTTTCTAACAATTTAGATATAAGCTCTCTGGTGAAGAGGCAACCTTTTCATCCCAGATGTGTGCGGGCCATAGTAAAATGAGGCCCTAGCTTTAATTTCTAAGTTCTATTCAGAAAAAAAAGTTATTAAAATTGTGTGCAGTGCACTTCCTTGAATTTGGATGAGAGAGAATGGTAAATGTCTGACAAAAGATGAAGAAGTATACTAAAATTGTGGGTACTAATAAATCAAACCTGGCTTTTTAAACATGTGCCCTACAGAGGTGTTACTGACTTTATTGTGGATGTGCTTGACTTAGCTTAAAGGGTTGTGGTATGTTTTTTTCTGTGGCAAAGAAGAATTCAGAGAGCTCTTCCTAGCAACAACAAAAGACCAGTTGAAAGTAACACTTCCTCAGCACCAGTACTTCTAAGTAAGTACTAAGGGAGTACTTCTACTCCCCTTCTAAAGGGAGACCTCCATTCATCTTTTGATAGTTGTTGATTCAGATGGAACTGTGAATGCATAAGGAGAACCTATTTTCTTTGTTATTCCTAGCCCTAAATACATTTTCTTGCATCACAGTGATATCAGGTAGATGTCTTTAATGTATATTTTTTTACTAAATTCCTCATCTTGTCAATGTCTGAAAAGAGCACAAAAAATTCCCTCCTAATGTGAGGATATCATTTAAGTTAAGAATATTTCTTTGTATTCATGCTATTGATAATGATAGTGCTAGCTATATTTGTTGATTTTGACACATTTTGCGAATAACAGAGGACTGTTATCCTAGAACATCACTAGAGGTGGTACAGACAGCTCTAGAAGTAGAACAAATGATTCGCCTCTCTGTGTTGAATGCAAGAATTTTATCTGTGTCAAGCACAAGAAATCCTTGAAGTTGCATGACCTTGTGTTTTTCTGACCACCTAAACGCGGTATTTTTGGTTCAGAGAAGTTTTGTTTCCTATTAACTCAAAAATATTTCTCCTGGTAAATGTCTAGCAGACCTAATAAGAGAAATTTTTACAACAGGAGATTTTTTTTCTCCCTTTCTCCCTGTGACATTAACATTGGAGACAGGTATGCTTCTCTCCCCAAACATCATTTAAAATTTAATTATATTTTATGTCTCTGTTAATGACTACTGGATATTTCTCATCAGGAAAGTTTTATAGATGACTATTCTTTGCTTTGTACCTATCAATATTAATATTGATCAATATTAAGAAATCTCTTTTCTCTCTTTGTCTTTGAAGTCTTAATATTTGGGTAAGTTAAAATAAAAAAAATCAGAATTATTTCTCTTCAGTTTGCATACATCTTCAAACTGTTCTGTTTCTGTTTTACTTTCTCTCTATCATCCCACAGCTTATTTCAGTGATACCATCAAGTGCTTTATTGTTCTGAAAGATGATTTTAATAAAAAAGTTGTTTTAAATCTGTTCAGTTATGCAGTAATCTAAATATGTACAGTCTGGCAATATTGACAAAAACAAATTTTCTGAAGTTCCATTAAATCTTACTCCCTTCAAATGAGACTTGAATTTTCATAGCAGTTAGAGCTGGAAATATTCGAAGCACCTAGCTGAGTGTTGGATGGTTAAAGTGCATTTCAAAAGTGGTTTCAAATATTCTTTTCTGGAGACATTTACTTCCTTTAGAATACTGTATACTGCCTCACAGAAACCATTATATTTTCATTAGAAAAATTAAACCTCATTTGGGTATTTGCCAACTTCAGTTCATTGAGTCTTTCATTTTGAGAGCATTAAGAAGCTTTAACAGACATTATTTACCTGCTACATTGAGATGGAAGATATGCTAGACAATGACATAAAAAAAAGATCAGTGTTAACAGTATGAACATGCCCCTCATTTTGGTCTTACAGTCCTGTTTTGCTGTTGGCCTTGGGAGAATTGTTCCCATTTTACAGTTCTGTGAACAAAACCAGAATATTTCAACAGTTTAATCATAAATACACCAATTTCCATTTCTTGGTGTAACTATTTTCAGAGGTGTATCGAGTGGCAGAAAACTGTGGTGTGTTTTCACTTTACTGCCAAGAAGAGTCCAAGAGGCCAGGCAGGGACAAGACAGAGGGAGCAGATTTATTTGTTAATTGAAATCGCCTGGAAAAACAGTGTTTTACCACAAAGAGATTTCATGAAGACAAGATCTTTTCTATTAATTTAGGTTCTATCTGCTACATTTTACAATTCAGTCATCCAGTAACAAACATTATGGATGTAGGCTTCTTTTTCGGTTAGGTTTGCTTTTTTTGTTTTGGGTTTTTCTTGGGGGCGGGTGGAAGTAAAGGGGGAATTGTTAAAGGGAAGGTGTTGGGTTTGTTTTGGGTTTTTTTTTCCAATAAAACCTACCAGCAATAACCTACAAAGTTTCAAGGTATTTTTAGCTTGTAGATTTTCAACAAAAGAGATAAAGAAAAGAAAGAAAGAGAGAGAGAGAGAAAGAAAGAAAAAGAAAGAAAGAAAGAAAGAGAAAGTACATGTTCTTTAGAATATTAGACTTCACATTTATAAAAGATGCTCTATCTTATCTCTCTTGCTCATGATCAAGTACCAGGACAGGGAGCCAAAACCTACAAAGTGCAATTCCAATTAAATTTTCAGCCAAGTTCACAGTCCTAAAATATATAGAAGGAATGCTTTGGAGGACACTTTCAAAGAAATTACGGAGGAAATCAGCAATTGAGAAGAATGTTAGGCTATCGAGTTTATAAATAGCCACGACACTTCAGCTGGTGAACAAAAAATTGTTTTTCAAACAAAATTCTTGTTAATTAGATTAAAATGAAGGTTAGTGCATATCGATTATATGCTTCCTAACATAATCAAAAATACCCAGCTCCTTGTAGTTATTGTAACAAAAACACATACATTTTTTATATTGCTTAACATATTTTTTCCCCTAAGGTATTAGGGTATTTAATTTTTTAAAAAAAATTTAAATTCAGGAGTGTATAGTAATGCTGGGGTTAGAATCAGAAACCAGACTAATTTCTGTTGACATTATTATTTTGACATATTGATCATGGACATGTAAGTGACAGATGGGGTAAGAGTTACGCTAGTGACCTCATCCACTTATAGATAACTATTCTTTTATTTGATCTTTTATTTTAATTTTGAAAAAAGAATTAAAACCAGAAAATGTTTTGACAAAACTATCAATTGATCATTCTGTTGACCTTACTGTATCTGTACGCTCTGAAGCCTGTTTCCATATTCTGAGGCAAATTCTTAGCCTTGTGATTTTTAAACTCATATACAAAACTCTGTTGTTCTGTAGTTAATTTGAAAATCACAGAAGTGGAAGTCTTGGTAATCCCAGTGGCCTCTATAGCAACATCTCTGTGCTCTTCAGCCCAATTGAAATTCCCAAGGCACTAATCTGACAAAGGATTATAAGGAACTTCAAAAAATTTACAGAGGGTCACCTAGGGAAATGCCAGCAATGCATGGTTAAAAACTATAGGAAGTTTCTTTCCTTCTTGATATTTGGAAATTAAGGCAATTAACAAGTAAGCTGTATAAAGGTTTCCATTACATAAAAAACCTGTCAAATGCAGTTTATAAGTAAATGATGGAATTTTGAATTAGGAGATTTAATTATTTATGGAATAAAAATCAGACTAGATTTATTTTTCAATGTATTAACTACCTGCATACCAAGAATACAAAATGGACAATTCTGCTGTGGAGAAAGCCTGTATTCACTGTGTCTTGGTTTGAAAGACAGGTATGTGCTTTGGAGGAGCCTCCCTTGGAATGGAGAATATAAACCCCCTCCCTACAAATTATTATGATTTTGGAACTAGGGGCCTCTCAGGCAAAGATATGAGGATAGGAATTACAGTTCTTTATTAGTATGTATAACAAGGCAAACAAAACAACAGCAACTATGGCATTAACAACAAACAAAACCAGGGACCCAGTGACAGCCTTCTCGGTCGCTGGCGCTTTCCCCTTTGATACAGTTACTGTCGCGGCCAGCAGGAATGAGGAAAAATCCCAGGGTAGTGGACGAGATGTATCAGAAGTTCCGCTACGGTAGCTGGAACTACAGGACGGTGCCGGCTACAGCGTGGAGAAAGCCAGAGCAGTCCTGAAGAAACAGTAAGGGCGGGGGAGCGGTGGCCCGGCTCTGAGCAGGGCAGGGAGACGTGAAGTTCAGGATTCCCGGGGCACACGAGCAGATGGTGATAGGTCTCTCAGGGCCGAGCTCCAGTGTTGCCGGTGGATTCTCCCCGCAGTAAGCGACAGCCTGGCCATCCTCCTCTGATGCCCAAGAGGGAGAACGAGTCCCCAGCTCCCCAGCCCTCGTCTTTTACCCACCTCTATTCTCACAGTGTTGGTACCTCTGTCCCCCCACCGAGAGAAAACTCCTAAAAACCAGAGGATTTCCCCCTCCCCACCGTCTCAAGTACCCAGTCATCAGTGCTTCTTAGCAACTCAATGGAAAAACATTCCACAAGTAACAAGGAAAGAAAAGGAAAGAAAAAACCCAACCCCCAACACACTGTTCTAAATATAACCTTTTATGTTACAGAATGTGTTCTAAATAGTAACTTCCAAACGTACTGTGTATGCATATTCCAAATAACAAATATGGAAATTAGAGGTATTTTGTTATGTCAAAGTTTTTCTTTCTCTTTTCTCCAGTAACTGACAGCTCTAAAATTATTGAGATTGGATATTCTACCTTATAGAATGTAGCTGTCTTGTCATATTTATGAAGTTGAATAGTGTAAATCTGTACATTCAAAATGCCAAATTTTATCTTAATTTTAGATCATCATTTGGTAATATAGAAAAAGAAAATAACGACTTTATCATATGTAGTTTTACTTATAGATTGACTGAGTATTTTTAAGGGATGAGTTGTAGAAAATAACTCTGGATCCCAGTATCCCAAGTATCCTAAACCAGTGCAGTGGAATTTACAGAAATGTGGCAGACTTTTAATTTTCTTTCCTTGTTCCTGAGTATTATTTGAGTTTGCACAGTCTGCTACAGAAATCTAACGTGATGTGAGTGCCTTTTTCTCCTTATGTGCCTAAGGAGACCACAGGTGTGTTAAGACTGTGTTTGTCATGGATAAGCCTGTTTGTTATGGTTTGAGAGGACTTCATTTCAGGGAATTTAATATTAAATTAGGCAGATAGATTAGATTAGGGCTAGATCAGGAACCTGATTTTGGCTTTAGCTGGTTTTCAGGTTACTTCTGTGGTTATTGCACAAGAACACAAGCTCATCCTATTTTAAAATAAGTGCTCATGTTAGCTGGTGTAATTTTTAATCTGAATTTGCCTTTTGCAATATTAACTGTAGCCATCGAACTTTCAGATTATTAAAACTGAGCAAGAAATCTATCTTCTTTCTTGTCAGAAATTCATGAGATAAGGGAAAACAGGGTTCTTCAGGGTTTAATTATGATCTTTGCTTTACTTTTCACTAAAATTTTTTTATATATACAGCTTAGCTTGAAGAAATAGATAATAATTTTATAAATAAGTTTCCCCAGTACCATTTTTCATTTAAATTATTTTTATTTACCGTATTACCACGGAACTTGTTAAAAAGAAGTGCCTGTGCTGTTAACCTGGCATTAAGACCTGCAGATCTTACTCCCAAGAGTAAATCCCATGGATCTTAAGATATTCAGGAGAATTTAGGATTTATAAGCAAAGACAAGTTATTCTACTTTTTGTCTCTGTACAGAAAGCTCATTTTGATGCAGCAGAGCCTTCTAAAGCACTGTAACTTCAAGCCATTTCTTTAGCATAAGAAGTGGGGCATATTAAGATTCCTTACAAGAGATTTCTGACAGGAGCACCTTGGTCCTGTAGCAGAATTCAGTTTTCTCTTAATGATGTGCCAGAAGGGACATACATTGATCTTCACTTATTCTCTGTGTGACAAATGCCTGATCTTATCAGAGAACTCCAAAATACACAGTTTTAGGACATTATATATGAGTATGGTATTCTGGAAGTCATCCTACACATTTGCACATTTGGAAATAGGCAACCAAAACCTGAAGCTCTTTATTTGTTTTGTAATACATGGTGATTTTAATCACTGCAATTGTAAAATAAAGACTATTACTTTTTGTGGATTTTTTTTTTAAATAAAATATTTGGTGTAATTCTTGAGGAATAAACTTACATGCCATTAAAAATTCAGATGACCTCTGCATAGGGAATACTGATAAATTGCTGACTGCACATCAACAAAATATTTAAGTACAAAAATTGGTATGTAACTTATCTGTTTCTAAAAATGGTGACAGTAATGTGTTTGCACCTATAATCTAGCTGGCTACATCATTTAGCTGATACTTTATCTAATATTTAAGTCCCTTCCTCATTTTATTTGTTCAGAAACCATTTTAAATCCTTACAACATGTATAATGTCTTTTAATAAATAAATGAATATCTGAAATATTGCTAGACATTTTATAACTTCTAATGTCTTAGATGAATTGTTGGTGACCTTCACTCATGGTCTATTTTTCTGCACTTCAGCTTAAAATCCAAATGTCAAATTCTGGAGTAGCTTCTGAGCTACTTCAATCAGAGAATGTTAAGAAGCTGAAATGACTTATTTATAAACTACAGAAATGTTCACCAGAATAAGCAGTTATTTTGTCACCCATATGTAGATTTATATTTTTGTAAGTTATTTTTTGGCCCGTAGTACTTTTCTAAATGACTTCACTCTCAGCAGCCAGAAGACAAGGTTGCATTTCAAATGTGCTGAAAAGGAGAAAGCAATATAAAATATGCAGGTTCACAAGATCTGCACTATCAGTGCAATGAAAGTTTCCAGCCTATAACACGCCACTTACTCCTTCTAAGACGTATGCCTTCAAAACTTTTGTGCCTAAAATGATGCCTTCAAAACTTTTTTCTACTCCATTTGGCTAAACAGTCCATTTGCAGACATAGTGTTCTAGTGATTTAATCAGCTACAACTCTACCCATGTTCACAAATAAATGAATGGTTTGGGTTGGAAAGGGCCTTAAAGCTCATCTCGTTCCAGCCTCCTGCCATGGGCAGAGATATCTTCCACTAGACCAGGTTGTTCAGAGTTCTATCAAAACTGACCTTGAGCAGTCCCAGGGATGGGGCATCCACAATTGCTCTGAGCAATCTGTGCCTCAACAGTGCCTCACAGGCAAGAATTTCTTTCTAAAAACTGATCTAAACCTACTCTCTGTCAGCTGAAGTCATTCTCCCTTGTCCTGTCACTCCATGTCCTTGTAAATAGTCTGTCCCTGTAACCTATTAAGATTTATGAGAATCATAGCAAGTTTCCAAGGTCAATGTAATTCAACAGATCATTAAATACATACCTCCTATTAAAATACTTGCAAGCTCTCTATCTGCTTTTTTTTTGACCTCATACAGTCTGGTATTAAGTAAACCTCTTCACTGATGTATCAAAATCTTATTGTTTTATAAATTGACTGGTTCTAAACACATAGATAATCACTGCATAAATAATTTATCTAGACAGGAAAATTTGTCAAGAATCAACTCCTTTGTATTTGATTCAGATAGAGAAGACAGTTCTTACTCAAGTATATATGTTTTATGAACTTGACATGACACATTTTTCTTCACACTTTCCATTTTACTTTCTTCCCACGTTTCATTTAGTGCCCATCAAACCCATTTGGATTCCTCCTCATTCAGGCACTGTGACTGTCTCATGCCAAGTCTGAATATCACACAGCATTTGTTGTTTCCTCCTTTCTGCCTCCAGCAGTATCTGGAGTGTCTTTGAGACAGTGTTTACTACTAAGGTAGAGAAATGGTAGTGACTACTGAGCACTTCAGAGAGAATCAGTGTCTATTCATTAACATGATGATAAGATTCACTTTTAAATAAAAAAGAAATTAACATACAAATTTCTAAAGAGTTTTCACTCCTATCTGGATGGTTTATCCATGGTGACCTGCAGTCACGTGTACTCTAAAACAGCTCTAACCCTGAAGGGCTGCATGTCTCTTTCGAGGACCAGCACAGCAATCCTGCCACTTCCCAGCTGTAATTAGAAGTGATGATGTTCCTGGTACTCAGCTGCCTCCAGGAAGATTGTCCTAGATTTTCTACGGTTCTCACTTGAGACTGTACCCTCAAATTAGGGTACATTTTGGGCACTGGTTTTGAGTTGTATTCATACTGTCTCCATTGATCTGGATGCTTTGATTCAATGTGCCCAATCAAAGAGAGACCCTTGGAAGCAAGCACTGGGGAGCAGGAATCATGAAATTGATCCTGATCATCCAATTGATCCACAATTGACTAATTGTGACTCCGCAGGAGGTGGGCTACATCCAGCAAGGGAGGAACAAGCTGCAACAGCAAATGTTGTCCTTCTAGTTAGCTCAGATTTGAGACCCTGTGTTCTGTACTGTGCTCTCCAGCATGTCCCATGGGGTCTGTAATAGTCAGATCCACTCATTCATCATCTGGGATTCCACTATGTTTAATCACAGACCATGAAATTGTTTAGTTTGGAAAAGAACCTTAAGATAATTGAGCCCAATTCCCAAACCAGCACTGCCAAGTCCACCACTAAACCATGTTCCCAAGTGCCACATCTACACATCTTTTAAATACCTCCAGGGATTGTGACTCAACCATATTCCTGGACAACACATTCCAGGGCCTGTCAGCCCTTTTGGTGAAGGAATTTTTCCCAATTTCAATCTAAACATATAGGCATAGCTTGAGACCATTTCCTCTTGTTTTGACACTTGTTACTTGGAAGAAGAGATTGACCCCCACCTCACTACACCCTCCTTTCAGAAACAGGTAAAGAAGGTCTTCTCTGAATCTCCCTTCCCCAGCCCCCTCAGATGCTCCTCATTGGACTTGTGCTCCAGACCCTTCCCAACTCTCTTGCCCTTCCCTGGACATGCTCCAGCACCTCAGTGTTGTTTTAGTCATGAGGGGCTCAAAACTGAATACAGGATTTGAGGTGTGGCCTAACAAGTGCCGAGCACAGGGGAGGCTCACTGCCCTGGTCCTGATGGCCACACTATTTCTGATATTGGTCAAGATGCCATTAGCCTTCATGGCCACTTGGGTACACTTGGAAGTCATCTGTGGACATCGCCAATTTTTCTTGATCCTCTCTTTATTACACAGGAAAAATCTACAAGGTAAAGATGTCTTCGACCACCCATGTAAGGGAAAATTTTCAAGTGTGACTTTGCCTGTAAAAGTGGGTTGCTGTGAGGAGAAACCAAACCAAACCAAACCAAACCAAACCAAACCAAACCAACCCAACCCAACCCAAAGTTTTGGTGTGTAACTCTGCTTTCTTCTTTCTAATGCCTGTGCATGAACAGAGAGAAGAAAAATACATGCAGATCCATTTTTTGTAACACCCTTCCTGCAGAGACCTTATCCCACAGAATTCGTCTGAGCAAATCTTTGAAGAAGTCAGAGACGTCTATAATCTTAAACTGAACAATCTGAGTTGCTTCATCTTCTCAGACTCTTGGGTTTTTTAATTGTGGACTTGGTCTACTGACACCTTTGCAAACCATTATGCTCCCTCAGCAATCACCAAACAAAGCTGATTAGAAATACATTGTTATGGCTATGCTCCTAATGTGGCTGCTCAGAGATACAGCCTGTTAAGGTGACTATTAAGTGACTGCTAAGTGTAACAAGTGACTAGTAATTTACTTCCATTCCAAGAGTGCTAATTTTGTCTTACATTGCTCCCTATCAGTTTTTTTGTTAATAATATTGTTTACAAAGTTGGTATTTTTATTAGCAAACCAATGTTACTGGATTTTTCAAGATTATCTCCTTCTATATTTTAGTCTCCAAATACATCTTGTGATCTAATACAATGATTCCAAATGTTTGAACATATAATTCCTAGGTATTTATCCATAACTGGCCAGTTAGGGAGCTGGCCCAATTAATAAAGCTTTGCTTTTCGTGTTGCACTCTTTCTGAAAAGACAGATTTAAAATTTTGATAGATATATTTACTGGTGGTTACCCAACTTTACCAATATCTGCTGTAAATGTCTGTGGTAGGTTGTCTTTGGCTGGCTTCCAGATCCTCTTGGACTCTTCCTCCACAACAAAAGAGGTGAGGAGAAAAAAAGATAGAAAAGTCCATGGCTCATAATAAAGGAGAGTTCACTTGCCGTTACTTACAGGCAAAACAGACTCCGGCAAAAATAATTTCATTTATTGACAATTAAAATAGATTTAGGTGGTAAAAAACAAAGACAAATTAAAACCGCAACTTCCTTTATTCTCCCTTTTCCCAGGCTCAGTGTCAGCTCATCCTGAGCTCATCTACTTTCCTGCCCCTTAGCAGTGCAATGAGATGGGGATTGTGAGGTTGTAGTCAGTTCATGGTTGTTCCTCTCTACCATTTCATCCTTCTCACACTTTTCCCTTGTTCCAGTGTGGGACCTTCAGATCTTCAGTCCACAGGCTGCAGTCTTTTAGGAAAAACCTACTTCTCCAGGGTAGTGTCTCCATGCAATTCCATAATGATTTATCCCCTGGATCTCTAGTGCAGTCTTCCATTGGGAGCAAGGGGACAACTTTCTTTGCTATGCTTTCCTCCAGAGGCTCCCAGGGAATCCCTGCTGAGACACCTGGAGCACCTCCTCTCCCTATCAGGGCTCTCAGGGCTTTCTCTTTTACTGTTCCCTTCACCATTCTGCCCTCCCTTATCCCTGCCGTTCTCAAGGTACTGCCATGGGCTGTGGGGCTCAGCCATGCCCTGTGGTGGATTGGTTGGAGCTGGGGGAACCAGCTTTGTCCCACACGAGGCAGCACCTCCACACAGGGGCCATCTGCCAGGCCCCTGCACAAAATAAAATGATAAATAAAGAAAGCAGCTTATATAGTATTTTATGCAGTTAAAATAAAATCAGGAGAAAGGCAGTTTCACCACTTTAGGAAGTCTAAGTAGTACACAGAATTGGATGAGGACGTGACTGGGGTGATAAAGTTTCTTTCCCAGTGATATTAGTCGGACAGTGAATTAACAGTCATAACAGTGTGGTGTTACATTACAAATCATTTGTCAGGCAGTATAATTTTCTAATTCAGGTTTTTTCTCTGTGAAACTGAAAAGAATCAAAAATTGTTCAGACTCAACCAACATTTGAAAAGTTTCCAGTCAAAAGTATATTCCAGAGAAACTGTTGGTCAATGTTTACTAGTTCAAAGGTGTTGGCCCATGTTAAAAATCATACACAGATGAGTGGAAGGGTGGCCTCAAGAGGTCATGTTATCCCCATGAGGAATAGGTGTCTGCTTGACAAGTTTCCAAACTCTGTAATTTCCAGGAGAATGTCCCTTGGTGATGTACACTGCCATCCATGAAGCTACAAGATGCTGCTATCACCAGCTCATTGTCCTTGCCACAAACTAACATGTCTTGTTACAAGGTTCATTCTGAGAGTAAACTATTTTCCTACTTACAAATTGTGCATATTTGAAAGAGGGTCACTACAGCAACTGTATCTTGTCAGTTACATTTATATTTTTCTAAGAATTATAGGAGTGGGTCTTCATAGCAATTTGACTTAACAGAATTACATTGTACAGTAGATGTAGGCTTCGCATGGGACTGATGCAGGTGCAGGTAGAAAAAAAGATATAGAAACATATAATGACCACTATCAACCATGAACTAAATTTTAGTGTTCATAAAAAATGAGAAAGTTAGAGATTTTCAATCTGCAAAATTAAGAGCAGGATTACTTATCGTAATTCAAGCTCAAGATTCTCCACTTTTATTTGCCTGTTTCTCTTTGCTGAGTAGTTTGTCTACGCTTTTTCTTGTCAGACTTCTAAATAAGATCTTGATTTCCTTTTTCCACCCTGACTTGAATCAGTTCCAAATGACTAAATCCCTAATCAAGCACCAACTATCAGTTTATTGATGTTCCTGCAACAGCTGATGCAGAATAGAGTTCCTAGTCAAGTAATAACAGAAAGGTCCAACACAACTCTGCACCAAAAGTACTATTGCTTACATTGTGTGGTCCAAAAGCTGACTGTTTGATGTGATTACAAGATACTTGCCCAGAATTTTAATGAAGTATTTAGCATAAATAAATTTATAATTGTTTTGTATATGTATAACTGTTTTGACACGTCAGACCAAGTGAAATAGTAAAATTCCTTTGGCTGTTGGGACGCTCCAGCTCACAAATGGACATACCTGAATAATGCCACTAGAATATCATTAAAATATTAAATATCAAGTGGAATAAAATCTCCATCATTTTTTCAGTGTGCAGTTTTTTCTCACTTGATAGATGATATGGACAGAAAGTATGAATTCACACATTTTCCTATTGCATACCAATAACAGGCCATATGAAGGTGATAATAAGATCCAAATGAGCTCATAATAACAGACCAAATTGCAGGCCATTTTTTAGGAGGTTTATCTTGAACTCCTGAGGTAAAACCTGCTGCAGGTGCAAATGAGTGGCATTGATACACTAGGAAGAAACTTCATAAGCTCACAATCAGTCTAGCACACACATTATGTGTATTGTGTTAGAATGAACTAAGTTATTTTATCCTGGATTATAATGCTTGTCAATAAAGCGAAACTAAGATGATTGTTGATCTTTGCTTGAGTGAGTTAATGAAAGTAAAGCTGATAATGATTTGCTGAAATTATCCCCTGAAGGTACAGTGCTGTATTGCTTGCCCATTGGTATCTCATACTGCCTCAGTGCTCCTGAAGTTTTTATGGCTAATGATACAGGAAAGTTGTAGCTAAATTTGTATTTATGTGAAGACCATCAGTGATATATATTATTGTAATGATTTGGCATATGTATGAGATATAAGTACTCTGGATGAAAACATATGTGCCTATTTTATTACAACTATTGGAACATAAATTGTGCACAAACTAGCTCTTATCTTGGTTAATGGTAGTGTTATTGCACCATGTAACACAATGAATAAAATATTTTAAGCATCCGTAGAAATCTGTGGCATTTCAGTGCCACCTACCACAGCAGTATTTGGCAGGGTTCCTTTAGTGTTATTTTTCATGTTCTGTGCTTTTGTATGTTGCAACCCTTGAGCATATTTCATGCACTTAATACAGAGAGACAGGTAAGATATAGCTGAAAGAACAGGACTTTGATATACCCTAATGGTTAGCAATGATAATTAAAAAATGAAAATATTAAGACTATGTCTTAATATTGGCTGTTGGAAGTAAAAGTTTGTGAGGCTTTTTACTGAAATGCAGATTTCCTCTGGAAAAATAAAAGTCACAAATAAAAATTTTCTTGGTAAAGCAATCTTGAAGTTTTCACCTTGTCTTCTGAAAGGATATAAAATAATTTTAATAGCCAAGTGTGCATATTTGAAAAGCTGTCTGTGAGAATGAGGTTGATTTTATAGGGAAATGACACATAGTTGTGGGAAAATAATGATCTCACAAAGTCCTGGAAAGATTTCACTGGTCACATGGAAAGAACTCAAGTAGCGTAGAAGAATAAGCACTGAAAAGTATAAGGGTAAAAAGTATATTTTATTCCTATTGTTGATTCAAATTGAATCCTATAGGCTTCCTCAGCAGTAGGAATAGATACTTGAAAATAAAAATGTATGTATCACAGCCTGGATGAAGACTGAATCTAAAATGTCTCAAATGCCTTCTAAGATCAGCCCAATAAAAATTCATTGTGATTTGCAGCAATAAAACTGATGAGATTGGCAGTTCTTTATCAAAAACATCAAATATGAGCCAATTTGCAGCAGGTATTTTGTTTAGAAACAGCTAAAAGTGTCTTTGTTAGAAAAATTTTCCAGTACCCTGCTAACAGGATTACAACCTTCCCTGTACTAAAAGAGTGAAGGCAGAATTATTGTATATGGATTAAAAAGGAAGAATTTCCTTCCCTTGATCTACCATACAAGAAATTTTAAAGTATAATTGTCCACAGTCTTATTAATTATTTTCAGATGTCTCCACAGGACAAATTAATTATAATAATATATAGTATAATTACTTGTTCAGTGACTATATAATAAGATTGCAGCTTAGACAAATTTGAACTACATACAGATTCTACTCTATGAATGTTATTAGACTGAGCTGCTTTTATGCTCAAAATTCTTTTCCATAGGTGATTCCAAGTATATAAAATGCTCAGATATCTCATCCTAAGCTATATTATTATTGATATTTCTACAAGAAGATATTAAAATATGTAATTATCTATTAATTACTCTTCTTAAGGTTGCATCTGTGATTCTGATCTTACAGCGATCTCTGAATTTGTTATATGTAGCCATTAAGACTGTTTTAAAAAACATAATCAATCAGCTCTGGTCCAGAAAACTCTACATCAAGGTCTACGCAAATTAAAATTAAAAAGAAAAAATGGAAATGAAATGAGAATGGCAAACCTTAATATTAGGAAATGTAAAGCCCAGTAAATATGCCAAAACTAGTTGTTATCTTTGATAAATCCATGTGTCCTAAATTTTGTATATGACCGAATGTTCCATAGAATATTTATCTTTTTTTTGATGTAAAGTTCAATATTCTTAATACTGATGCTTAAAAATTTAAAAATATATTTTAAAGAAAGAAGAATATGAAGTTGTTTTGCCAAATAGTGGTATAAAAATGGCTGTCAGAGGTAACGTCTCTTATTGTAAAATCCTCAGTGCAGATCTAAGGGAAAGTTGAGCCTTTATGTTTAAAATCCACAATCCTAATAACAATAAACGTGTTTTACTTTGTTCAAAACTTGTAAAAATGCAATAACTCTTCTATAGTGTCTAAAGATAATTAAAAATAAGCTAATGTTGTCAACAACAATCTTTTTCCATTAACAAATATGGAATATTTCAAAATACAGATGGAAAGCTTCAGGTCTAAGCATTCCCTCCAAAAATATTCTCTTGGTGTTGTATAAAATAACTTACAAAATGTAGGTATTTCTACATGTCGGCATCACTATTCTACTGTAAGAGTTATGTATGTATATGTACTCTACTCTTTATATTACATTGTGAATTCTTCTTTTGGTTTTGCAGGACCTCACATCAGAGTTGAATTCTCTTTTCAGCATTTGTTTTAGACAACCTTTCTTATAGTTAATCCCAAAACACAGTCCTTGTGTGATAGGTTTAAATTGCACTAATAGCTCTCAGATGAGACAACAGGCAAAAGCTTAAATTATAAATAGGTAGCAGTAATGCATACTGTGCATTTTTCATGTTCCTTAATACACCGTTATTGCTGTAAGAAGCTGTAAACTCCAGTCCCTCATTTGTAAATGGGCTGTGCCAGCTGAACATGAGAAAAATATTTTCTAGTATATTTACCTGCAAGGAAAAGTTCTGTTCGGTGTATGTGTATATTTTATTTAAACAATATACTAATAGCAGTTTCTAGGTCAAGCAAAATAAACTCAAATTATTTTATTCTGTAAAAGAATGCATAAATGTGTAAATAAATAAAAATAATGATGCTCAGACCTCTAGAAATGAGTTTTTATATGGTCTCAATTTCTATATGCAGACTCTGAACTACAAAACTGCCTCCAATATCAATATAGTGCACAAGCACTATAAGTAAGCCACGAAATACTAATTTCTAATTACAAGGTTCAATTTGTAATCATTTTGCTGATTGAAAAAATGCCTCTTTCCCCTTTTCAGGTAATTTATGTGACTTAAAACAGCAAGAAAAACGTGCTCAGTGGAAAGCATTCTACCTCCATACACAAACTACAACCTTTCCAAAGTGCCTTATCATTTTAAGTAGGGTTGGCTATCTGCAGTTTGCTGTGCTTTAATGCTGCAGTGCAGACAGGTCTTTCTGTACCAATTGTCATGACATATGTGGTATGTCACCTATATGAATTTTTGTGGCAATACAGTGAATAAAGTGTGGCTGAGACAAGCATTTCTGAATATCTGAGACACACCAGGGCAAAAAAGTCATTGAAAGGAGGATCATGCTCTAGGACATGGTCAGTGAGGTCAGTTGAAATAAAAAAAAAAAATTGCCTGACAAAATAAGACTGGTGTTTAGAAAGCAAGAAGTAACACAGAGAAAAGATGGATTGCCTTATTTTGTCAATATTAGAAACATGAAAGTGGAATTTTTTGTGGCAAATTAGACACAAAGTAACAAAGCTGAAGCTCCTTCTTTGGCTACAAAACATTCCACCTTTTTACCTTTTTAGTTTCTAACTAAAAAAAAATGCTGTGAGTGCAGATTAGATATTGATTACTGAAATTGTTTAAGTTAAAATGTTTTATTTGCTGCTAGAGCAGCAAATTCAGGATTTTTTATTTCTCCAAAATTGTCTAGGTTTAGGTGGACTGTCTAGTCCTGAAGCATCTTTCCAAGTTGTAGTAATCCATTACCTGTCTCTAAAACATAAAGAAAATCCTAATTCATTTTCTTGTTGCCATTCTTTTAGAGCCAGAGAACATGAGATATTGAACAACCAGCACTCTCACTAAAGGCTGTAAGGAGTAAAATCCTTCAGCAATACCTTTTAAAACTAGGTTTTAAAGTTCAGTTATCCTGTTTCATTGATATTACCTAACCTGCCTGGCATTAGAATTGTTAGACCTAAAGTACTGCCTTTGTGAGGTTTTATTTATCTTCAAGATTTGTGTTGAATATCTTGTGCATATACATTTTGCACTACAATTTTTAAAGCACACAGCAGAGGGTTCTGAGTCATTTTGTCATTGAAAACAACTGCCTTTCCCTGAGTTCATCAAGCCAACAGAAAAGTAGGAAAACATGATAATACAAACAAGATAGCCTTCTAGGATGTAAAATAAAGAGTGAAGAGCTATTTGTCAGTCCCCAGAATGATCCTGGGCTTTGGATAAGAAAGAAAGGAATCTAAACCTTTCCACCAAACACTAAAGGCAGAAATGACAGATTGGTACAGGTACAAAAACCAGCAGACTTAGAAGAGGCTTTTCTATTGTCAGAGACAGATATTCTTGTTAATCAGGATAGTACAGACATAGAAAGAGTGGTTGAGCTTGTAAAGTCTCTGCTGGCCTTGTGATTTGCAATGACTCAGAGGAGATCCTTCACTTCAAATCTTCATTATAGTCTCATAACATTCTCTTCTTTTGAAATATTTGCAGGTATTTGTATTAATGTACTTGCACGTATTGGTATTAATCCTAGGCTATAAGGTACTGACCAGCCAGCCACACCTCAGTGCCTTTAAAATCATGGAACAGATCCTCCTAGGACACATGTCCAAGCATATGGAAGGCAGATGATTAGACACAGCCAGCATGGCTTCAACAAGGTCAAGTTATGCCTGACTGATCTTGTGGCCCTCTACAAAGGGCAAGACAAGAGCTGTAGTTGTCAACTATCTTGACTTCTGTAAGGCCTTGGACACAGTCCCACACAACATTCTTGATACTACATTGGAAATATATGGGTTTGACACATGAATTCTTAGATGGATTAGAAATTGGCTGGATTGCCACATCCAAACTGTATCAATAGTTCCATATCTAAGTGGAAAACAGTAACAAGTGGAATCCCTCAAGGGCACACACTAGGATCAATACTAGTTAATATTTTCAGTGGTTATATAGTGGGATCAAGGCACCTTTAGCAAGTTTACTGATGACCCCAAGCTGTGTGGTATGATTGATGTGCTGGAGGGAAGGGATGGCATTCAGGGGGACCTGGACAGGCTTGAAGAGTGGGCCTGTGCAAAAATCATGAAGTTTAATAAGGAAAAGTGCAAGGTGCTGCACCAGGATGAGGGCAATACCCAGTAGTAATATAGGCTGTGTGATGAATAGATTGAGAGCAGCCCTGCAAAGATAGACTTGGATTTTGTTGTGGTTAAAAAAATGGACAAGAGCTGGCAATGTATACTTGCATCTCAGAAAGTCATCTGTATCCTGATATGCATAAAAAGAAATTTGGCCAGCAAGTTGAGGGAGGTGATTCTCCCTTTCTACTCTGCTCTCATAAGACCTCACCTGGAGTTGAGCTCTGGATCCCCAGCACAAGAAAGAAGACCTGGCCATATTACAGTGGGTTGAGAAGACAGATATAAAAAAGGTCAGAATGCAGGAACATGTCTCCTATGAGAAAATGCTGAAAAAGTTGGATTTATTTAGACTGGACAAAAAAGGCTTTGGGGAGACCTTATTGTGGCCTTTCACAGTTTAAAGCAGGGATTATAAAAGAGATGGAAAGAGACTTTTTACCAGGACTGTAGTGATAAGGGTTTCAATGTTTTCAAACTTGTAAGAGGGTAAATAAGACTGAACATTAGGGAGAAATTTTTTAGGGTGAGGGTAATGAGACACTGGAACAGGCTGCCCAGAGAAATTGCGGATGCCCCATCCCAGGAAGTGTTTAAGGCCAGGCTGGATGGAGCTTTGAACAACCTGGTCTAGTAGAAAGTTGTCCTCATCCATGGCAGGATGTAGGTCAGAAAATCTTCTGATCTACAGCCCAAGGAATTTTGTAAAACTCAACTTTTGGCTTCTTTTCACTGTAAAGCACTTTGGTCTGTGCCAGTTGGATTCCTCTAATGTTGTATCCCACGGCAACCCGGAGTGGGTGCTGTGGGAGGAGATCACCTCTGCCCCCTGAGTACAGTGGCTCTCTGCCTTTCCTCCCCTTGTTCTCGAATGTTCTCTCTTGTTTGCATCCCCATAGGTTCCCAGTTAATGTATTCTTACCCCCTCGCCCCTGTTGGGTGAGCACCTGTAATTCCCCCTCCAATCCTCCTCCTTGCCCTGAAACTACTGGACCCCTGGCCCTCAGCCACGCCTACCCCTCGACCTTAAAACTCTTGGACCCTCTGATATCAGGGCTCTTTCTGGTCCCTGACCCACGGAGGGAATAAACCCCATTGTGTTACTCAGAGAGAGTCTGTGCCTCCTTCTCTCCTGCTCTCGCCGCTTGCACCGCACACTGCGCTGCTATCCAGCACCCCCGGGAGTCACGTGCAGGAAAAAAGCCACACCAGCCAGCCCTGCCAGGACCCTACGCGGGAAAGCGGCTGCGGCACTCTTACACTGCCATTCCTTTGACTAAAAGATTATCTATTTCCTTGGCACCCTAACTGTTGTCTGGGGAGAACAACAAGTCGTTGTTTTTCATTGGAGGCCATGAGGCCTCCCGTTGAATGTTATGAATGGTGAAGATAAGGCCAAAATCAAAAAGAAAATGGAGACAAGTACCTGCTGCACAAGTCACTTTCTCTTAATATCTCACAAAAAATCACCTCATAAGAATAATTCTCAAATATTCTAGGCAGATTGAATTCTGATTTTGTAACTCTTTGTGAGATGATGTGTTTGACTCCCATGCTGAGGGTGTCTCCTAGGAGCAGCTGTCACAGGGCATCAGTGCTAAAAATTCCACAAAGCTGAGCTGCAGGAGAAAGATAAGAATCTGTGTGTCAGTCTGTCTGTGCATATTTTCAAAAGTAGATCTAAGTCATAAAAATTAGAAAGCTGTTGTTTTATTTCCCCAATTTTTTGTCTATTTTTTATCCATATTTTACCAAAGTATTGCAAGGCTTTGTCTTACTTAATAGCAAGTGGAAGTACTGCAAACAGTCAAAAAGAAATACACAGAAGTTAGATTTACAATGATGAGATAGGTTCAGCTCCTTGATTTAGAAAAGCATTAGGAAAAGTTGTCTGTCCAACACGTTATGTATCAGCAAACATGTTGATTGGTGCAAATTTCAAGTAAGCCTAATTTTTTTTGTATTATCTCAGATTCTAACTGCATTTTAACTGACATAACTCACTTAATCTATCCTCATACAGAATCTTCAGGAATTTTGCTTAGTAAGTCTCATCAGATAAGAGCAGTTATGGATATGACTACCAATCTAAAAGGGTTAATTTGTCAAGCGGTTCTTATATTCTTCCTCTTACAAATCAATACCTTTTCCAACCCTTTCTTTTTTCTGACAGGATATTTTAGAATTGAAATAACTTTACAACTTTTCACAGAAGCCTGATAATGAGGATAGCTAGTTAATTAATATGATAGTTTTCATAAACAAATATATTATTATGTGACATATAGGAGGATTGTTCCCCTGAAGTATTTTCATTTATAAAGGTAGATTTTTTTCTGCTGAGAATAAATTTTATATTTGTATACATGTTAGATATCTCAGTATTATTGTATCCTATTGACATTCATAACTACTAAATGGGTATGGTGAAAAAAAATCCAGCAAAGCCCTGAAAAACCTACTCGAATGTGGGAATTTAGTTTGACTGTTTTATAAATGGAGTTAAACTTGTCAGCTTTAGGTTTCATAACTTTAAGAAAATTGAGAAATACAAATAAATAAAAGTGAGAGTGAGAAAGAAATTAATTAAAAGGTATTTCACAGTAAACCAATTTACACAATGTAATGTTAACATTACCCAGCATAACTGATGTGATGGACAGGGGGTGTCAAAAGCAGAGAATATTGTGAGGAATTTTAAATGAAGTAGTTAGTATACATTAAGTAGGAGCTTATTTATGTTTAATGTGTTATGTAAAAGCAGTAGATCAAAGCCCATGGCATGACAGGGATTTAACAGTTTCACTAATCACTATGGGAGTTTTAACCAACAGATATTCTGAAAAAACAGACTTTAAAAACTATCATAGAATCATAGAATGGCCTGGATTGGCAAGGACCTCGAGAACCATCATATTCCAACCCCCATGCCATGGGCAGAGGTAACTTTCACTAGACAGGTGGCTCAGAGCCCCATCCAGCCTGGCCTAGAACTCTTCCAGGGATACGGCAGCTACATCTTCTAGGAATCCTCTTCCAGTGCCTCACAATCCTCACAGGGAAGATTTTTTCTAATGTCTAATTGAAACCTGCTGTCTTTCAGTTTAAAGGCATTCCCCATTGTCCTATAACTCCAGGCTCTTGTAAACTGTGGGCTCTCTTCATGTACTGGAAGGACGCAATTAGGTCACCCCAAAACCTTCCCTTTTCTAGGCTGAAAACAATCCAAATTTTCTCAGCCTTTCCTCATAGCAGAAACCCCTCCACACCTCTGATCATCTTGGTGGTCTCCTCTGCACTTGCTCCAACAGGTCCCTGTTCTTCCTGTGCTGGGAGCCCAGAGCTGGATGCAGCCCTGCAGGTGGGGTCTCAGCAGAGCGGGGCAGAGGGGCAGAATCCCCTCCCTGCCCTGCTGCCCACGGGGCTCTGGGTGCAGCCCAGCACACGGGGGGTTTCTGGGCTCTCAGAGCACACAGCCGGGGCATGACCAGCCTCTCACCCACCATCACCTCCAAGTCCTTCTTGTAGGGCTGCTCTGGATCTGTTCATCCTCAGCCTGGACTGATATTGGGGGTTGCCCTGACCCAGGTGCAGCACCTTGGATTTGGTTGTGTTAAACCTCATGAGACGCCCATGGGCCACTTCTCAATCTTGTCCAGGTTCCATCCCAGAGAAGACTAGAAAATATCAGGCATTTAAATCCTTTGTATAACAGCAATGAATAAATGAGATTTCACCTCTTATAGGTTCAGAAGCGAAGTTCCATTTTGCTGTGCATCACTATTAGAGACCAGCCCTAATTTGGGGTGCCCTGGTGAATCCAGCTCAGCCTTGCTCAGACAATAGGTTTCTCAGCCATCCCCTGGGATCTGAAACATCCCACCACCTTCCCCCAGCAGTAGCAAATGCAATCACATTTACTGGGCCACCACTATTAAAGCTGATATGACTTCATTTAATTAGACTGAGCAATATCTTTGATCTATGGAATTTATGAAAAAAAAATTGCAATTATGAACAGTATGTGTTTAGCTTGTTATAAATGACTTTATAAGTCCAAACATTTGAAAAGATATAAAACTTTTAACTAATGGAAAATACTGAATCTCTACTTTTACTTTTTTTTTGAGGGGAAGCTGGAAGAGCAATTTACACATTCATCCTGGCTTGCAGCTTCACAGCCTCATTTAAAATTTACTCAGAAATTACAGGTTGACCCCTACTTATTTATTTCAAAGCATGTTTGAGGATGATGATAAGAAGAGGGTAAAAGTAAAAAACTGAATCATCCAGATAGTGAAAGTTGAATTTATCATTAATTACATCTCCTGGAACATGGATGGACTATGTAAATAAGAGTTAAGTATTTTATAAATAATATTTGAAAGTATAAGTCTGACTTATTAATGATCCAGAATTCTTGCTCCAAGAGTTTTATCTAGGGTCAAACATATTTTAATCCACATTTTATTCCTAAAAAATGGAGCATGTACATATAACTACTGACATTAAAGATTTTGAATCCACACTAGAGTTTGCTTTCTTAAGCTTCATGTCAGCCAAGAATTTTAAAAGAATTTTGCACAACACCTGGCTTTGGAATTTTTTGGAATGCCATCTTCTGAGGGTGAATAGGATAAAAAAAGGTATTTTAAGGTACTAGCAAAAGGCAAATACTATCATTCATGACAGAACAGTATGTTTCCAGCTACATTAACTGGTTTTTGGTGCCCTCTATGTTCTTGGCCACATTTCTACTTATAGTTTCTCTCGCACATATTTTGTTTTGAGATATTAGGTAACAATTTGCTGATAAAAATGACTGGAATATTGACAGACATTCAGAACAGATAGCAATAATTCTGTCCCCAATCTGTTAATTAAAAGGGAAATATTAGCAGAGCACTTCAAACTTGCTCTTTTTCAAGTTTGTTGCATCACTAGACATGTTACAGGGATATGTGTGATTATCCCTAAAATTAGAAGTATGGTTATTTCCTCACCAGTTGTTCTATTTTCATTCTGGTTTAGTGTTTGGGGATTTTTTTTTTGTGTGGTGTTTTGTTGTTTGTTTCTTATTGTTGTTGTGTTTTCCTGTTTATCTTTTTAATTGTGGAAAGCTCCAAACAATTTAATTTATTCATCAACCTGATGGTCAGGAACCCACAGAATGTGGAGGTAGGATGAAACTGACTGCCTTTGAAGATCAGAAAATCTTCTGATTTACGGATGTTCTCTATAGAGACAGCAAGACATGCTTATGGCAACAAAATTTCCTCTTTCAGCTAAGGATACACTGTGATGTCTGAAGAAATTGTAAAATGGGTTGGTCTTGGTGAGGAGCCAGTTTAGTTTTGATTTCTGTCTCAATACTGGTTGTCAGAGACATGTGGGGGAGGGGGTGCACATGTGCCCCTTGCCAGAGGCAGCTAGGAGAAGATGGGTGAAAGCTTTGGCTCTGGGGCACTTTGCCTTGCAGCCATTTCACACCTCACATGGGACAGGCAGTCAGCAGGAGACCACCAAGAACACTGTACTCCCCAGAGAGGTTTCTCCAGTCGGATGGTGAAACATCTCCAGTAATAAACTGCAGTGGAAGGTTGGACTGGGCCAATGGTCAGCAGGCAGACTTTGAGAGGAGCCTGTTACTCCAAAAGTAACTGCTCAACAAGCTCCGGGGCTTTTGAATCTTGTGGTTTTTGCTTTGGCTAGCCAGTTGGGCTTTTTGGCTTTGGGCATTTTGGCTTTAGGATTTTTGGCTTGGGCTTTTTGACACTTGTCTTTTTGGGGCTTTTTGAATCTGGGGGCCTTTTGACTCTTTGTGTCTTTGTGTTTTTGCTTTGGCTCCAGCCTGCTGAGGTCTGCTTCTTGCCCTGGCCTTAGCCCATTTTTGTCCTTTTTGCCCTGTCTCCAGCCTGCCTTTTGGATCCTTTGCCCTCGCTGGCCCTTGCTTGCCATTGCTCACTCCTCTCTCTCTCTCTGGGTGCTTGGCTAAACACTGGCTGCCCTTCACCTGTCCTGCCTCCCTGTGCTCCTGCCCGATGCCCTGCCTGCTTCGTCCCTGTGCGGAGACACCTGCCTCTAACCCTGCTTTGCTGATCCGGACCGTCACCGTGATCCCCTGTCCAAGGCTCTGGACCTCCTGCCGGAGTGCCCACTCACTCACCTCATGTCCAGCCACCCATCGCCATGGGAGCTGTGCTTGTGGAGCTCTCCGAGAGCTGCACAGGCTCCTCGGCAGGTAGTGTGCACATTCCCCCCACTGCGTGGACAC
The DNA here is from genome assembly GCA_013398275.1 of Promerops cafer. Classification (NCBI taxonomy): domain Eukaryota; kingdom Metazoa; phylum Chordata; class Aves; order Passeriformes; family Nectariniidae; genus Promerops; species Promerops cafer. Next base: position 79,706 of record VZSE01012166.1, read on the forward strand.
CAACGGCACTCCCCATCCCTCTGGTGCTAATGCCTGCTTTTTCTCTCTGTCTCCCACCTCTCTCTCCCCATCCTTTTCCATTTTCCTTCCGCCTTTTCTGTTTTTTCTAGTCCTCTTTAGTAGGGCAACTCCTTTTTTTCTTGGTTGTTTTGTTTTTTTTTTTCATTACCAATAAATGGTTCTCAGATACAATGTTGTCTTGTTTGACTTAGCTTCATCCTAGACCATCAGTTTTTAAAAGAACTCCTCGCAGTTTCCCATAGTGGAATGCGACAGTCTTCCTATCTCATTTCTCTTATGAATCCACCCCTGTTAAAATAAGATTTAGCTGGACCAAAGGAGAGTGGCATCAAGGGGTGCTTTTTGTATATTGTAGCTGATATATATTCCTTTGAGAAATAGAAGACTGTCTTCTGTGTTTCTAATTAATTCCAGTGCAGTTGTTTTCTCAGGTGCCTACAGGTCACCCCTGGTTAGGGGGCTCTATTTTGGCTGGAAAGAGGCCCAGTGGAAAAGGATCAGGGGGTGCTGGTCAACAGCAGCTAAACATGAGCCAGCAGTGCCCAGGTGGGCAAGGAGGGCAATGGCACCTGGCCTGTATCAGCAATAGTGTGGCAGCAGGATCAGGGCAGGGATTGTCCTGGGCACCATACCTCAAATCCTATGTCCAGTTCTGGGCACCTCAATTAAGGAAAGACATTGAGGGGCTGGACATGTCCAGAGAAGGGCAATGGAGCTAGAGAAGGGTCTGGAGCACAAATCTGATGAGGAGCAGAGATGAGGGAGCTGTGTGGTGTCAGAAAAGGAGGCTCAGGGGGAACCTTCTCACTCTCTACAACTCCCTGAAAGGAGGGTGTAACCAGGTGGGGGTCAGACTTTTCTCTCAGGTAACCAGTGACCTGACAAGAGGACACAGCCTGAAATTGCATCAGAGGAGGTCCAGGTTGGACATCCGGGGGAATTTCTTCACTGAAAGGGTTGTTAAGCACTGCCCAGGGAAGTGGTGGAATCACCATCCCTGCAGATGTTCAATAAATGACTGGATGTTGCACTTAGTGCCATGGTCTAGTTGACAAGTTGGTGTTTGGTCAAAGGTGGGACTCAATGATCTTGGAGGTCTTTTCCAGCTTTAATGATTTTATGATTCTATTAGTCTATGATTCTATGACTGTACAAACCATATTCCCCTGCAGTGGTGAGACAGTATATTAATTAATATTTTCATGCACTTTCTCTGCACAAATATGCTTGCATCACAGACAATTTCTGAATTCCTTATAGCGTACTTGTCTCTGCACATACCTATTGTATCCTAAATCTTTGAGAGATTTCCCTCTAAAAGCTGAGAAGGAAGTGTTCTCAGAGTGATAGCTAATTTCTAAGGCACCATGACACAGCCACAATTTTCCATCTGAGAGACACAAAGGAAATGAGCTGGTGTAGGAACAGCTGTGGTGTCTGCAGACATGATATATTTGAAAGAGTTTGCTAAGGCATGTTCAGCACTCCTCTGAATGGTGAAAGTGAGGTAAAACAAGACTGACCTGAGGATGCTTTACACTGGAGAAGAGAAAGTCTGTCTTCATCAGAGTCAGGATTGAACAGTGTGTCTAAAGTTCTGCTCACCACTTCTGCACCCTGACAAGATGATATATTCAAAGTTTTTCATGCTGCTAACTAGTTTAACCTCAGTAAGCTGGTGAGCAAGTGTGCTACAACTCATGTTAATTCTATATCCATATGTTGAGTCAATTTTAAATGGTTATTACATGTTACTGTGCCATGCATTTGTCTTCAAAATGTCATGCAAACTCCTAAAAAAAGCAGACCATAACCTTTTCATAGTTCAATTAAAACAAAATACTGTATGCAGGGTAAATCTGATAATGCTGTTGTGAGGAAAGTAGTTTTTGATAGTTCTTACATGCATCACTATGAAAGGTTTGTGAACAGCTTCATCACAGGAGAGGTAAGATAGTGATCTGAATATGCCTTTGCAGATAATCTGGGAAAATGTATTTATCATTCTAAGATGTTTAGAATAAGGAAGTTTATAGTAAAACCTGAGCATTTCTTCCTTTTAGATATTTATTTATTTATTTACCCTGCCCTTCCTATGACATTTATCTTATATTTCTTAGAGTAGTCAATGAAGAATAAGATTTATTCAACACTGTGAAAATGGTGTTTGACAGCCTTGAGTGGAAATGTTGCAGCTTAATATGAAGAAACTGTATTTATTTAGACAAGTATTTATAGTTTATAGTTTCTTTTCAAAACAACTCTATAGCACTAGGAAGCACTAATCATCTTCGTTTCATATGTGGAAACTAAATTACAGAGGGTTAGATAGAATAATGGTTATTTATGTACTTTGCATCCAGAAGCTACAGAATGAAAGCCATTTTTGGATCCAGGTTTATGATCATTCACAGGAGTGTAACTACCGGGTTACAGAGCTGCGCACTTTTTTTATGCTTTCTGCTGCCCACTCCATAGGGAATTACTTATTTCTAATGTCTTGGTAATTTTATAATTAGGACATTTTCCATGGAACTGAGATACAGGGTTGTTCTATAGAAAAACCCAAACCCAGGCCCATTACTTAGAAGAATCAACAAATACTTTTTTTGATTTCTAAAACAAAGTTTTTTCAATATCTCATTCCAAGGAAAAAGACAAAAAACCAGCCCTCCAACTTTAATATTAACATTTTCATGTGTAGTATGTAATTTCCAGCAAATCTAATTTGCTGATTAGGAAGGGTGGTTTTGCTCTAATGTTTTTGTTTACATCTACATCAACATGTACATACAGGATATAAAATGAATAGTAATTGGCCCACTGAAGTCCATTATAATTGACTTCACCAGCTGCTGGGTTCATGTAAACATAGGCAATGTCTTGATTTGCATCCTTAGGTCTATTTAAATTATTAGGTATACTTTAGGAGGTTAAATGATAGCTCTTTCTCCAAGCTTGGTGGAAGCCATAATATATTCTCAGGATTATCCAACTTCAGGCAAAATACTGGAAAATTTATGCTACCTTTAAAAATTTCCTTCTCCTTAAATGTGCTCATATACTGTCTTCTCATTTTTGTTGCCTTCCAACCCTGAATTTATTATCTTAGTGAGTACTCTACTGTATCTTAAATTTCACTGGATCTGCCCTCTTTCATCCACATCAAACATATTAGTTACACTTGCTGCTACAAGTCATATGACCTCTGATTTAAACTTATTTTGCACTTCCTTTTTTTTGTTTGGCCTTTAATGTTTAAGTTGTACCCATTTTCATGTGCATCAAACTCTCACTTTACTGTTGCAATTATTCAATCCATTTTTATGAGTGAGAGGATTATAATACAAAGGCCATCTACTTGATGGATAAAATATGATCACTTTTCTCAGAATTCAAATGAACTTTCATTCCATATACTAACATATTACAAAGAAAAAATTGCAATTCTTGAATATTTTGATGGTGTTTGCAGTTTTGGAATAGGTTTTGCTCTAAATTGGTTTGAAAGGGAGTAGCATTTCTGTTATATTTTTTCTTTGAACAGAGGTGACAATAGTTAACAGTCTAACTATTTGCACATAGGTTATCTCATACCAGATACAAAAGCTTTGACAGACAATAAGTTTTATTTCCCACAGTACAATATCCCTTGAACATCTACATTTATAACAGCCACACTCAAAGCACATCATGTGGGTGAAGAGGGAGGAGAAAGAAGTGAAGCTTGACAATTGGTATCAGTCAACATGTTAAGAAGACTGGTCTGCAAATTAAATGTCTCTGTAGTTACTTTATTCTAAAAAAAACTGGAAATAAACCTCCATCTGCTCCTTCTAATGACTACTATAAGAAAATAAGAAGTTAGCAGAGGATGAAGGTATTGAGAAAATATTCTTAGTTTTGTAGAAAGTATATATATATTTATAAATAACACTTTTTTTTTTGAACCTTTAAGTTGGATTTTGTCTTTTCTACAATGCAGTCCCATCTAGGGCAGGAGGATCAATATCAATGGATTGTGAGGATTTTTTTTGTTTTTTCTTTTCTTCATACAATTCACCTAAAGCCCTAATGTAGCAAAACAATTCAGAATGTGTTTAAGACCCACTGAATTCAACAAGATTTATACCACTATGCCTCCAAGAGAAGAAAATGCTGAAATAACTTACTCAGAGTTTGAGGCCAAGTTAGGGTTGCATGGGTTATGCATCTGCTGTCCTCCTCTGAGTGTGACAAGACAGCAGACAGCACACAGTTTATCAGGAATAGCACATGCTATTTTTCGCTACTGTCAAGGCTGGTTCCTGTCACTGTTACTTAGCTGGGTGCTGAAAACCCTCTTATTTAAATTGTTTCTGAGAACTGGAGAAGTTCTCCCTGCCAAAACAAGTACGCCCATTTCTGTGGTTCAGTGCCTCAGCATGCTCTGGAAAATGTTCCACACTCTTCATCAAGGAGAATTTTATCTTGTCTGGCTTTAGAGAAGTCTTTAGCTGACCATTTAATAAGAAGCTTAGACTATAAGTGCATTAAGTCCACAGCTTTTTCTTCCCAATAGCCAGTGGTTAAACTATTAAATGACAGGAGAACAAATCACAGCCATCATTAACATTTCTCCAAGCTATATAAGAAAAGAAAGCACAGAAAATTGCACAGTTGCTAGGTAAATTTGGTTATTTGGTAATCCAAGGCCATGTTGCAGCAAGGACAGCTGAAAGGAGGCCAATCAGCATGTTAACTCCCTGTGCTGGTAATATCTTTTGGGTTCTGAGCACCCTCTACACAGACCCACGTATCAAATATTGTCAAGTCCGATCAGTTTCATCTGGTTTAAATATAAATATCTTCTCTTGACTGTCCATATAACCACTTCACCAAAACTTTCAAATTAGTGTGTCTAGAAGAATTATTTTTATCATTTGATGATTTTCTTGTATCATCTGAGATTAATGTTTTGGGAAAAATATTTTAAGGAATAACAAATAAAGCCTAATATCTTTGTTTTACATACTATTGGACAAGTAAAACAAGAGCTATATATTTTTAAGATCTTTTTCTGAATTCACAAAGAGTTTTAAACTATTGATTTTTTAAAGACTATTATTATTTCCTAGCACAATTTTCTGTAGTCAAGACATTTACCTTGGATGATCTATGCTTATTTTATTGCTTAAGGCTACATTTTCTATCCAAATGCTTTAGTGTTCATAAACTAAAGGTAGCAAGGATAGTCTCCTCATTGGGTAAGTTGTTCTGTCTCAAACTTTCACTGAAGTTTGATGATCCTATAGGTTTGTTGCTGATAACCTTTTTTTAAAATGTTTCAGAGGAAAGCTCATCTATGCAAAGTGAGCTATGTAGAAACAAGTTGCTTGCTCCCCTAACCAAAGTGAACTATCACGTCCCATTGGAAAACAGCAGTATTTTCATGGAAGAAGTTCCCCTGAGGAAACTGAGCCTGTGCCTCTCAACACATTGAGTTTGATCACTTCTGCAGCACTGCTCTAGTTCTGCTGTATAAGATTTGGTTGACATCAGAGTCAGATAAGTAGTTGTGGAAGACAGAAATTTTTCTTCTTGCCATTACAGCAGTCGATCTGCAACTGTCATTATCAACATCACAGACAACAGTAATTACAATGTATTTGTCAGTACATCACTGTTTCAGGTGGCTCCAATTACCTGCTGGAAGTGTTCAAATGCATTTCTCTACAATTCTTGCATAACGACAGTCCAAATATCCCTATTACCTTTATGGCCATAGAAATATACTTATTTCTGACCTAAAAAAATTTAAAATATTTTTAAAAGCAGACATGCAACATAGGGAGTGTTGCATGAGTGTTCAAACCTTCTTGAAGAAAAAAAGTCACAAAAATTGTTCTATTTTAACAAATTAAAATAACTGGTGAACAGGTACATGAAGAATAATATAGAAGATTTTTCTAACAATAAATTTGGGTGAAGTCATAGTGAGAGAGACTGTTAGTTATCACTGTTTTTCTCATATTCTCACATTAAATTAGGTTTCAGTCAGTTTTGAAAGTTCATGCACCAGATGTTGACTGAAAAGGTTGGTTGCATTCCCATACAAGTTATATTTTTTTCAAATTTTACATACAAAACACTGATTTACAGAGATTTTTGTAATTATTCTTAAATATAAAAAACATCCAAAGGCAAATTTACACCTCTACAAACACAACATATGACATTATGTCATATCCTATTTCTCTAAAATTCAGAACTTATAGAAACACTATTAAAAACAATAGGTGAAGAACATTATTTAAAATACTGTAGAATTGGGAAAGTAAATCAATAGACATGACATATAAGGAACAATGGAGAACTGAACTGCATCTATTACTATGAGAATTATGGAACATAAAAAGTGTATACTTTGATTCTGGAGATTGGGAAAAATGCAGTTAAAACATTTAGTGACATTATTTTAGAGAATATAAAGGAAATTACTTGAAATTCATTTCCTAATTCAAATCATTATATAGCTATCAGCTTCTTAATAACAATTAAGCACAGGAACAGCTTAAAATCTAGAATTAGCTAAATTGAAGTCAGAACAATGTGATGTTTAAAACAACAACATAATAACTGTAGGAGAAATAATGATTTTTAAGACATAGCAAAGAGTAAAACTGTTGGTCCAGATGGATTCTTGAAAGAAACTTCAAAGTCATTACCTCCAAAACCTGCATAGTTTAAAACAGGTTATTTTTCTATCTAAAATTATATGTTAGTAAATTTATATGCAACAGGATGCATTGTAACACTGACAAACAGGTAAGTCACATACCTTTTTGTCATCATGCAATTATTGTAAGGTTTCTAGTAGACATCTCTTGTGATTTGACACTGGCCAAATGCCAGGCACCTGCGATAGCTGCTCACTCACCCTCCCCTGCCACAGATGGGCAGAAGAGAGAAAAAGATTAACAAAGGGTTCATGAGTTGAGATAAGGACTGGGAGAAAACACTCCAAGGCAAAACAGGCTCAACTCACAAGTGGATTTATTACTAACAGAGTCAGAGGATGATAATGAGAAGTAAAATGAGCTCTTAAAACACCTTTTTTCCCCCAACCCCTCCCTCATTCCCACCGACAGCCCAAAGGGACAGGGGATGGGAATTTTGGTCAGTTCCTCCCCTGAGGATTTTCTTCCACTGCTTCAGGACAGGAGTCCTTCTCCTGCTGTGCCATGGAGTCCACAGGGGAGTCCACATGGAGTTCACAGGGGACAGTTCTCTGTGAACTTCCCTGGCGTGGGTCCACTCTCATAAGCAGCAGTCCTCCCAAAATTGCTGCAATGTGAGTCCCTCGCACAGGCATGCATTCACCCCAAAACTTCTGTGGCATGGGTCACTCTTCCACGGCGTGCAGTCCTCCAAGGACAGGCTGCTTCAGCATGGAAACAGGAGCCCCCTCTCTGCACTGGGTCTCTCACTGGATCACAGCCTCCTCCAAGCATCCACCTACTCCAGCACAGGCACCTCCCCCACGGGCTGCAGATGGATTTCTGCATCACCTGTGGATCCATGGGCTGCAGGGGGACAACCTGCTTCACCATGGTCTTCACCACAGCCTGCAGAGGGGTCTCAGCTCTGGCGGCAGGAGCACCTCCTGCCCCTCCTTCTCCACTGACCTTGGTGTCTCCATGTTTTCCCTCACATGCTCCCACCTCCTCCTCTTCTCTGGATAGAAGAATAAAACTGTGCCCACTTTTTTTTTTTTTTTTTTTTTTTTCCTTCTTAAATATGTTATCACAGAGGTGTTACCAACGTATCTAACTGGTCCAGTCTTGGCCAGCAGCATGTCAGTCTTCAGAGCCATCAGGGATTGGCTCTACTGGACATGGTGGAAGCTTCTAGCAGGTTCTCACAGAAGCCACCTCTGTGGCCCCCCTGCTACCAAAAACCAGGCTGTGCAAAACCAATACAACATCAAAAAATATTCATTTTTTAAATGTTTGCAATTCTAAACAGAATGAAACCAAACCAAACCAAACCATTTCTATGCAGTTGTGATAAAATCAAAGGGAACTTCAGAAATATTTTTTACTTCCCTCAAAAAATCAGGAAATTAACTCATAAATGTTATCTTTATCTATTGTTGAACATGAAAAGGTTTCTACTTCTAAGCAAGTAACCTTTAGGACATAACTTCTTTTCAGAGATTTGACCTGATGTCCCATATTCTGGGAAACATAACCCCATTTTTCCCCCTTATCCCATGTGCCTTCTTCAACAGTTTCATGGCACAACCAGTGCAGAAATAGGGCTAATTTGCTTTTGTCTCTCTACTGGTTTGTTTTCACCTACTTATTTTGTGTGCCATATTTTATTAAGCAGAAACATACGTCAGTGTCTTCCATTATTTCAATTTATTTCCATTATTTCATTGTTTTCTTCTGTGACTGTGATCAGAAACCCTTTAAATTTTTGCACAGTGCAACAAAACTTTGGGGTTTCACTTTGTTAGTTAAACTGTACTTGTAAATACAGAACGTAGTGGGACATCCTAAGTGCCAGCAGTGATGGTGCTTTAAACAGGGAGTGTCATGGTTTGACTGGTGAGGTAAGCCCCACACAGTTATTCATTCATGTTCTCCCTGGTGGGATGGGAAAGAAAACTGGAAGGGTAAACGTCAGAAAACTCATGGGTTGTGATAAAGCTGGTTCAACAGATAAAGCAAAAGCTACATATTCATACAAAGCAGAACAAGGAATTAATTTACGGCTTTCTACAGACAAGCAGGTGCTCTGCCACCTCCAAGAGAGTGGGGCTCCATCACTGGTAACAATGATTTGGGAAGACAAACATCATCACTCCAAAGGTCCCCTCCTTTCATATTCTTCCCCCAGCTTTATATGCTGAGCATGGCACCATCTAGACCCATCCCATGTTAAAGCAGGTGTGCCTAGTGTTCTTAAGTATTTCCTGACATGACTATCTTCCAAAAATAGTACATCTTTCTTGCTCGCTCCAGATTTTCCCCCTGGCCTGGGATTTTTGAAGGCTGATCCAGCTAGAAAAGGCTGATGTGAAGAAGTAGTTCAATGTCTCAGTGTTTTTCATGCCTCCGTCACCAGCTCCCCGGCCACATTCAGCAGTGGGTTCGCATTTTCCCTAGTCTTGCTTTTGTTACCTAAGTGCTTATACAAGTTCTTCCTTTGCTTCTGACCTCCCTTGCCAGATTCAGTCCCAGGTGAACTTTGGCTTTCATAACTGTGTGTTTGCATGCTTGGACATTGTTTCACAGGTTGCTGTCCCTGCTTTCCATACTCTGTATGCTTCCTCCTCATCTATTAAAGTTGCCAGGAGCTCATTCTTCATACATGCAGGCCTCCTGGCATTTTTGCATTTCCTACATTTTGGAGCAGATAATTCTTGAGCTTGAAAGAAATTATCCTAGAATATAAAGCAGTTTTCTTTGGCTCCTATTCCCTCTAGGGCTTTATTTGATGGGGCTTTTTCAAGCAGATCATGGAAGAGGCCAAAGTTGTCTCACTAAGTCCAGGGATATGATCTTGCTTTTAGCCTTGCTCCCTGCTTTCAGGATCTTGCATTCCTACACCTCGTCGTAATTGCCACCATGGCTGCCTTTGACTTTCACAGCCCTAAGAAGCCCTTCCTTTTTTTTGTAAGCATGAGGACCAGCTGAGCATCTTCCCTTGCTAGCTGCTCTGTCAGGAAGTTGTTAGCTTCCTTTGACAGGAAGTTCTTATCAATGTGCTCCCAAAACCTCACAAATTCCTTGTTCCTTTTTGTGTTGCTCCTCCAGCAGATGTCAGGGTGATTCAAATCACCCATGAGGTGAAAAGCCTGCACATATGTGGCTTCTTCCTGGTATCTGAAGAGACCTCATCTGCTGCTTCCCCTTGAACAGGCAGGGTAAAGACGTAAAGGGCACAGTTGCATGTCTCAAAACACTGTCAAGGCCACAGAAAGAGCTTGCCACAAGATGAGCTATGACAGTGGGAACTTGAGATTAGAAATTGCAACAGGAAGGTGCTAATTCCAAGACTGGTAAGGTGAGACTTGGTTTACCACATCCTGCTTAATATATCTGGAAAAAATTCCCACTGTGCAAACTGTGAGAAAAGAAGAAGATCATGCATATCACCCCAAGTTATGGGAAACGCATCTGTGAGTGCCCTGTGGATATCCAGAACTTGGGCTGTATAAAGGTGGTAACCTCAGAAGGAAGACTCTGGAACCTCCACCATGGAGAAGCCCTGGGTGAAGAAGAACCAACATGAAGCCACTGGATCCACAGGTGGTGACTATATTTTGCTTGATCTCTCCCTCTCTCTCTGTCTCCTCCTTCCCTCCACCAGCTCTTCTACCTTCTTTCAATCTCTCCACCTCACATTTACTGTTAAATAAAATCTATATTATTGACTTTGGCATATGTTCCCATTTGCACCTTAATTCAGGCAGAGGCATATCTCACTAATTAGAGCATAACAGGCAGTTTGTAGCAAACAGCCACCATGGCATCATCCACATTGATCTGACCTCTAATCCTGATCCATCACCTCTCAAATGTCTTGTCACCCATCCCAAGGCAGAATTCTCTGTGATCCTGCTCCTCTTTCACTTGCAACTTGCCCTCTCTGCCTACCTTCCTAAAAACAACCTGTATCCATCCATGGTATAAGCTTAATTGTGTGTACTAACCCACTATGTCTCTGTGAAACCAAGGGGATTATGGTCCTGCAGTTTTCACTGACTTCTCATTTTTCTTGTGTGTTCTATGTGTTTTTGTGAGTGACCGCTACACAGACCCAGACTGGCAGGGAATTGGAATAGTTTATTCAGAAGAAATGTGCTGGTTTTATACTCTTCTGTCTCGGTTTGAGAGGAAGTCAGTTTTTTTGGGGAAGTTTTAGTTAAACCAATCAGTGGTCAGATTGGAATATTGACACCTGGTGTGGCCACTGAAGACGTGAGTCACCTCTGAAGAAACACGGGGTTAAAAGCAGAGATTTCCCAGAGTTCGCTCTCTTTTGCCCCTGGTAGCCCAGGGAGCGGCACCGTCTCTTCCCTGCCCGGCCACAGGCTGGGTGGGGGAGGGGAGCCATGGAGGCCCAGGCTGAGGTAGGCCGGAGCCCCGGAGAGAGGGAGAAGGTGGAAGGGAATGGAACCGGGCCAGCCCCTGCAGGACTGAGGGGTGGAGAAAACACCGAGGTATCTTTTGTTCCCCCCCTACCCCAGAAGAAAAAAGACAGTGAGCGAGCCTGTGCCGGCAGAGGAGGCGGGGAGAGGAAAGCTGCCCAGTCCTGAGATTTCAGTCTCCTGAGGGCAGCGGAGCTCGGACTTTTAACCCTTTCCTGGG